>KE560420.1:0-11502 GCA_000442015.1 Rozella allomycis CSF55 | reverse complement strand
GGGCGCGTGAACTAGGTTTTCATAACGATACTTATTGACAAAAAGTTGAATGAATAAATAAATAAATTTATTCACGTTTATCATATCTATCATACATACACTACAACTGACGTCTTATAGGTTGTCTCCTTGTTCAAAGTTGTCGTCATTCAATGTCTTGGCATCGAAAAATTCGGCCTTGTCTATACTTTCCAGAGGATAAAAGTATTCCAAAATGAATAAAAGAATCCAGTCCAAAATCATCACCAAGCACAGGAGTTTGCCATACCATAATCCACACCCGTAATATCGTCGTAGGCGTTCAATAAGAGGAAGCTTGAAGTTTGGCGAGTCTTTCTTATAAACAATCTCTGTTCGAGCTGCAATGTCTTCCCAACTATACATCTTCTTTACCTGTTCATGAAACGCTGTCGTGTCAAGCTCTTTGGATTCTATGATGTCGATTGCTTCGCTAACTACGTTTACAATATCTGTTTTTAATTATTATAATAGATACCATCCTCATCAGGCTTTGCAAAAAGAATCATTTCCTCTGGTAAGACTTCAGGAACTCCGCCAACTTTTGTACTCACTACTAAAAGTCCACAACAAGCTGCTTCAACGATTCCAATACAGAAAGCTTCTGTCAGTGAAGTATTTAAAAATATATCTCCCTTGACCAATATCTATATATTGCTTTTATAAAACTTACATTACGAACTTGCGAATGCCTAACCGCACCAACCAGCTCCACTCGATCGTAAAGAAAGTATTTTTCTCGCATTTGTTCTAAATCGATTCTCTTGGGTCCATCCCCACCTTTTTCATTGTTTTTTCAATGGTTTACCAATTATAAATCGCAATCTTGGATGGTAAGCGCACAATCTTGGAATAACTGCTACTAACAAATCCATTCCTTTCCTATATACAAGTCTACTTAGAACAACTATCGTTACTACGTTTTTTTAAATTATTTAAACTTACTATAATCTGGGTTTCGTTTCGATGGGTCGGGCAACAGTTGGCTTGCAACAAGAGCATTTGGAATCACACTTACATTGTTGGGATTTAAAACCGCTCTTAAAACTGTATTTTCTTTGCTTATAACAAAAATTCATCAAATTTACCTCGTGTTAGACACGCAAATCACATGATCAATGTCTGATAGTGTAAATTTTAAAAGTTTGTTTGTCAAAATGCTACTGGCATCTGCGAATCCGAATAATGAATGATCCGTGAAGTATACTTTCAATCCCATAGTTTTTCCATGTATAATTGCTTCTGCCGCCAAACTTGAAAATGCCATTTATTTCAATAGATCAATTTTACTTGATGTCCATGAATGATATTTATTTCTTCGCGAAGGACAATGTATCTGAACAAGGGAAAGAATCCAAATAGATTGGGTAAAGTGGCCTGTGAACTGATTACCAAAGTCGGGACGTAATATACTTTGAGACCATTCGAAAGATATCTCACACCGGCACGTTTCCCATATGCGTGAGTTATAATTATAACCTCTTCCATCGTGATCATTGCTATTACCTTGTGACCTCTCTTAATTAAACATTGCGACAAACAATACAAATGACTTTCAACTCCTCCCATATTTGGGAAGAAAAAATCAGAAACCATGCTATAAAATTATATCAAAACTTTATTACCAAATATTTAATCGTTTAGCATGCCCCATGCAACCTATAACTAGAACCCTCAATGGAGAAATTTCATGAAATCTGTTTAATATTCGCGCCTGTACAATATCCAGAATAATTTAAAAATACATAACCATTTTAATAAATTTTAAATTATTAGTTAATTTATTTATCAAATTCATAAGTCAAAACGCATGGAGCACGTTCTCAAAATTTCCTGAAAATTTATGGACAGTTCTCCAGTAATGAAATCTGTGTGTTACAATCTAGTTTGCAAAGCCATACAAGTTTCCAACCCCCAAAAAATCCAGCAAGAGGTATGAGAGGAAGATGTCCATGTTTTATCAGTCCACCACGTTGCCACTGCCAGAAGTGTCCACATCGACTATAGAAATTGTCCAGAAACCAAAGATCATGGAATATAACAAATTTTCATTAAAGTTTACCAATCAAAACTTGGAATCTGAGTTTATATCATTCATGGAAAAGGGCCTGTCGGCATCATCATGGTTGATTTTTGCGGCTTGGAATACATCTATAGCGATTACCGGATTTTTGTGTTTGATTCTTGTTAGATCCTTGACAAAGATGGAGTATTCCGCGATTCACGATATTTCTATGCTTTTTCTGTTTTGGATTGTTCCATGGGTTTTATTTGCTGGCATTGTCAAATTTGTTTGCAGAAGATTTTCATTGATGAGATATGTATCATGGCTTGCTGTGATTTGCAATTGGATGACAATTGGAGCTGGAGTTTTTGCTTGGTTTGAGCCGAGGGGATCGCCCACCACTCCTGCAACGATATTTATTACATGCATTATCACATTTCATATTTTGAATTACATACCGTTCAGAACCACCATGGTTTCAATAATGGGTTTGCTCTTTCAATTAATTTCATTGTTTGTCAAAAACGAATATTTTGAGATTCAAGAATGCTTTTTCACTGTATTTTCAGTGAGTATTTGTTGCGTTGTTGCTGCATATATCGCATATCAACAGGAGCACACCAATAGGAAGCAGTTTTTCGAGTCTGAAGTTTTGGCGACGACCAATAAGAAATTAATTGATCAACTTAAAAATCTTCAGCGTTCTTATGGAAAAAATGCTGTTGATTTGGATTCACCGCTTGAAAAAGTTACAAACTATATTAGACTTTTGATGGCTGATCCTGAGATAACGACTGGACAATTGGAGATTTTGATGAAAACAATGGAAGCATTGAATTCTGATAATTTACTGGCACCAAATCTTGATCAACAACCAACTTTTCTGTCAATGGATGAGCAACAAAAAGTAACATTTAGATATTTTTGAAATTTAGAATTGGTTGTTTTCAGAAATTGTGAAAAAGAATCCAGCATTGTTAAATCCTAAAAGGAGAAAGAGTGTTCAAAGTCTTGCATGTGAGTCAGAGAATGAAGAGGATTGCAAACATTCATGTTCCAAAGTCGGAACAATAGTACAAAAGATTCATCGACAATTATCATCACCCGTTTTAAAAATTAAAGAAGACAGTGACAACCATTCAAGTGAATTGGAAGAGATCATAACAAGTTTTGATTTGGAAGAGACATTTTCTGATACTGAAGATTTTGTTCCGCTGGTTTCACAAATTTTACAAAAAGTTGATGATTGGAATTTTGATATTTTTTCTTTTGATCAATCGACAAATGGAAGACCCCTGGTTGTGTTATCATTATTTCTTTTTCGTAAATATGCGCTTTTTGATAATCTTCAAATACCAGAAGAAAAGTTTATGAGATGTATTAATTCTATTCAATCTGGGTACAGAAGTGATATAACATGTAATAAATATAAATTAAAGTGAATGTAGACCACACGTGCGTTCATGCGGCTGACGTATTGCATGCTACGTACTACTTTTTCTCTAAAACACAATTCAGAGATTTAGTTACAGATCTTGATTTGGCAGCTTTATTTTTTGCTGCCATCATTCATGATGTTGGACATGGCGGGTTTAACAATAACTTTTTGGCTACAACCCTTGATGAAAAGGCGATAATGTACAATGATAAATCTATCTTGGAAAATCATCATTTAACGACTGGATTTAACATTTTGATGAAAGAAGAAAATAATTTTCTAAAAGATTTTGGAAAAAATGAATTTAAAGAATTCAGATCCGCTGTAATTGAACTTGTCTTAGCCACAGACTTGGCCAAGCATTTTGAAATTTTATCTCTCTTCAGAGCAAAGGTAAAAACGGTAAATTTATTTAAAAAAGATTTCGAATGAAGAATCAAAATTTTTGCCCAATGAATCAAAAGATGATCAACTTTTGTTATTCAAAATTGTAATTAAAGCTGCTGATGTTTGCAATTCAACAAAAGCGTTTGATTTACATTTAAATTGGGTTCATAAAGTTCTTGAAGAATTTTTTCGTCAAGGTGACGAAGAGAAACGTTTAGGGCTTCCAGTTTCACCGTTAATGGACCGAGAAACAGTTAATTTAGCCAGCAGTCAATCAGGTTTCATTGAATTCATTTGCCACCCTTTGTTTGAAGCTTTGCATAAATTTGAACCGATCCCTGTTGTTCTTGAAGGTTTGGAATCCAATAGGACGCATTGGCTTAAAGAAATCGAATCTCAGAAAAAATCATCAGAAGTAAGTTCGGCTTCCGATGATCAAGAAAAAAAGCATTTAGATTAATAAATTTTGCTTTCATTTTTATTTTAATTTATTCAAAATATTGTTCCAATTTCTTGTTCAACGTTTGGAATTTTACATTCGGATTTTTGGGTATCTTTTTTTCTTTCCTTTGACAAAAACACTTTTCCTTGTATTATTCTCTGAAATATAAACGAGATTATTTGGATTCAAAACTCCATTATAAGTTATTTTCTGTGGTTGATAAACTTTCATCTGATTTTTCAATGATTTCAAATTGACCAAGTGGCAAGGGCTAATCCCTTCCTTGTATATTTTGTCTGTCATCAAGGCTTTGATTTTATCATCTACATTATAAATGCCTTCCAAAGTTACGCAAAGATTGCTCAATCGGAAATGGCTGTAAAATACATTTTTCCAATCGATAGTCAACAAGTTTTGCCCACTCTGTAATCAAATAGGCGAAATCTTCTGAATGAAAGTCAATTATATCTTCAAATTCCAAGGTTTCAGTACGACTTGGCGGTCTTGTAGTGTTATTATACTCACTGTCGTATTCAATGCTATCTATCTCCATTGCTGATTCTTCTCCCGACATTATATCACATATTTTCCTCAAATGATTATAATGAAAATTTGAGTGTCTAATTTCCTCCTCTAAATCGGCTATTTGCTTTTCGTTCTTTAAGCACTCAAGCCACAAAAATTCATCATAGTCAAATGTTTGCCCCATTGAATCATATCGAGGCATAAATGAACTTGTTCCAGTATCATTACAAGTAAATCGCGTTTTAGAATTTCTCTGAGTAGGTTTTTGCTCAAGTTCTTTATAGTCATTTATGCAAGTAGCCAATGTGAATGATCGTGAAGGTGCCATATCGTCATTTGGCTCGATTTCTAATACTTTATAACCTATATGTGTATTAAGATATCTATACCAGTAGTTTCTAACATTTCTTTCGAAATTGTTTCTCGAGGAAGACTGGAAAACAAAAAATTCCCATTCTTTCCTTGTTTGTACAAGATTAATGTCTATAACTATGCGAATTATAAACTACCTTTTCCAACTTTATTTCAATGTATGGTGAGATAAGCGTCAGGAAGGTATCATGAAACTCTGTTGCCTTTGAATCAAACCTTTGGCTTTTCCTTAATTCATTTATAAATGCATAAAAATCATTCTATTATAATACAATAAAACCAGCTGTACCACCAGGCAGGATAAGGTAAGTATTTTTCCGGCCCTAAAATTTCTGATAAAATCATTGTCCCCTGCTTCAAAATCTTTCCAGAACTGTGCACCATTGTATTTTCTATCGATTAAATTAAAAATATTAGCCCCTACGCCTCTAAAATCTTCCAAACTTGCCGTAAAATAAATGTTTCTTCTATATCCGAATTCTTTAATTTTGTCTGAATTTTATTCCTTTCTTTATTATTTATTTCCGCATGTGTGACTGAATTGGCTGATTCTATCGACATTTCCAAAGGATAGGTCATATTTCCTGTTTCCATTCTGAAATTTTTTAAACGTTTTCAAAGGCATCATTAAAAATATCAAAAAAAAAATAATTTCTTCCGATTATGAGGATCCTCTTGATCACTATATTTTGACGTTAATGTCGAGGTTGCGCAAAGTTCGTGTTGTACGCAGATCTACTAGAATCTATAATTAGGGTGTTTAAAATTAATTAATCAGAGTTCTAAAGTGTAAAAAATAATGTTTATATTTGATATATTAGTAAATTTCATTTTCGCGTGAATTTGTCCCAATTTGGTGAAACTCCGACCTATCAAAGGCCAAAACAAAAGCAAATCATATACAAACCCCTGATTATGACTTGGCTTCGAAAACAGCAACCCATTATTCACTATCCTACTTGTGAGACAATCATTCCAAATGAACCAGAGCCTGTTATCAAAAAGAGACGATCTAGTCTAACCGAAAAAATGAAAGCTGCACTTATAGAATGGATGAAGCATAGACTCTGCTGCAGTGTATCTCCAGTTGAAATCAAAGCTAATGAGAAACAATCTGATGAATGTAAATTAGTCAAGGCTTTGGAAAATACTTATTCAAACTCATCTTTATCTTCAACATCTTCGGCGATTACTTGTGCACGAAAAGAATCAAATGATAATTGGCGCTCAATTTTCAACAACTTACTTCGTGATGATTCGGGGAATGACTTTGCGCTCCAGTTGTTTTTTGCCAGCATGGCTGCTGGGCTATTCCATTATACATTCAAATTTGACAATTCAAAAGATGCATCATTTTTGGTATGCTCAACTGAGCCAAAGATTACAGAAGTGACAGATGATTTGTTTGATTGGAATGATGAAGGGCCTACTGAAGATTCGAACGAGTCTACTGTAATGGGCTCCATATCAGATGATGAATCAAAGCCGGGTATTCTCAAAGGAATTCTCAAAAACGAGTTTAAAGAAGATAATCATAAGTCCATGAAATCTGTCAAATTTCAAGATGATATTGTCATTGGAATAACTCACTCTGGAGATGAATATGAAAGAAAAGGGGAATTCAATTTAAATATTACACCTGTGATGGCTTACTTGATCAAGCAGGAGCTAAATGCACTGAAACGTGAAATGGACATACATGAAGATAGTCGGAAGTATACCCACTTTTACTTTTAGGAAAATTTTGTATTTTATGTATCATTAAATAAATTGCTTTTTATAGTTTATCGCTCAGTAAGTGGCGTTTATGAAATCTGACCGTCTCTTTCAAANTATTTTATGTATCATTAAATAAATTGCTTTTTATAGTTTATCGCTCAGTATTCAGTAAGTGGCGTTCACGGTTCATGAAATCTGAACGTCTCTTTCAACTTGTTCGCAACCTATGCATAGTTTTGATGCTATACAATGAAAGTTTCGCATATAAAAGATTGAAATTTAGCTTTTCAAGGGAAACCGATCAGGAATACCAGTTGGCCATAATTGCGGATCCACAGATCACAGATGCATATTCATATAGACAAAAGAGTGGATTTTTATTGTACATGACTGAATTCTACAGTGATATTTACATGAAACGATGCTTTAACGCATTTAAGGACGTGGTGGATTCCATACTATTTTTGGGGGACCTTATGGACGGAGGAAGAGAATGGAAATCTAAGCAATTTCAATTAGAGTTCCAAAGATTTCAGAGGCTTTTCTATACCACAAATACTGATGTATATTATGTTGCTGGAAACCATGATATTGGATTTGGGTCAACTACAGTAGTTGGCGTAATCGAAGATTTTAAAAGGAATACCAAACAGGATCTTAATTATTCTGTAAAGCTGCCTCATTCTTATGTGTTAGTTGTAGTTAATACTATGGCGTTAGAAGTGGATGATTCAATTAAAGAATTGAAAGACTATAAAAATGATGCTATGCAATTCATAAAATCATTTTCTAACCATACGAAAGAAAAAATAATTTTAGTTTCACATGTTCCCCTTTACCGGCCTCCTCGTACCAAATGCGGTGGGCAAAGAACGACGTCACAGAGCATAGAGCAACATAAGGGATATCAATATCAAAATCTAATATCACAAGCCAATACGGATTTTGTTTTTTCATATATTAAACCTGAAATTGTATTAAGTGGTGATGATCATGATTTCTGCCAGATAAAGCACCCCCATGGTGTTGTTGAGGTTACAGTTCCAACCTTTAGTTGGCTGCAAGGAAATGATTATCCAGGAATGGGATTAATGCGATTAAATGAGGGCGGTCTAAAATTGAATGTCATAAGACTACCTAATCAAAAACTGTTTTATCATTCGTATGTATCCATCGCGATAGCTTTCATACTGGTTGGCATTTTCACCAGAGAATACAAGAAAATATTGATATACATAGGTCAATGTCTAGTGGTTTACGCAGTTTTCCTTTTGTTTTAAATAACAATAAAACTTAATTTATTCATTAAAAACATTATGCTCTCCAAAGTAGTCAACTGAGTCATCATCAGATTCATCATCAACTGGAAACAATCCTCTTTCACGCAAGTAAGCAATACCCTTTGGAATAGCTTCATCACGGATCTTGAGAGGGAATCTACCCTTATCACCATCAGCAAGAATTTCTCCAGCAGCAATAGTTCCAGCAACCTTGACGACAGATCCTTCATATTCATCCAAAATAGCCTTGAGCCAAGCTTCAGCTGAGCATTCTTCCTTTCTTGATTCAGGAACATAGGTGACCAATGCAAGCTTCTTTTCATTGCAAGACAAGATCATTTTTCCGATTTCTCCGGATCCACCTCTGCGTTCTTCAGCGCTCTCATCAACTTCAGCATTCATAGCTTCAACAGATTTGATCAAGAGTTCAACATCTCCATTTGGCTCATCGACCTTTGTGCAGAAATAGTTCAATCCTCCGAGAGCAGCTGCCCCTTCGATTTCAACACCACGTTTTCCACCCTCTTTTATGACAGCTTTAAGAACCTTTGGATCGTAAGACATTTTTATCGCAGGGGTATGGTGGCATGGTTGCATCCTCGAATTTTTTTGGAATTGACTGCTGTCATTTGAATGAAAGCTAACATTATTTGAATTTATAATTCAATCCTCTTGACTATCATTTCTTCATACGAATCTCTCTCTCAGCCACATCTTTAATTTGAATTATTAACTTGATCATCATCATTAGGGGCTTGTTAATTTTTATCGTTAATTCATTTATGCGAATTAATTATAAGAATAAAATTCAAAAGAACATTCTACTTTTTTCTGAATTCAGACTTTCCGCAATTAAATGAAATCAATACTACGCATCATCTTCAGAAGAAACCTATCCTCTTCGATATCCGAAAAAATACTATCAAAAGAATCCAAACTAATATTCAACGGCCAAACGCATTCACTATGCGATTTGGAAATACCTTCAACAGAAACGACCCTCAAATCATTTTTCAAGTACCAAGCTTTTTACCAAATAAAAGTTCCCGGAACAATAACTGGAGCAATATCGTAATTGGCATCGCACAAAGCAATCCTGTCCAGTTTGTAAAATGCCTACTGACAATCTGGTCAATGGGCTCTGCTGCACTACCACTGCGTACGCATTTCAATACTTTTCGAAAGCATTATACTTTAGTGAATGGAAACACATGCTCTGGGATTCACAGATATCGATTGTTTTAGCGGATCCCAATGTGATGTCCGATTACAAGGTGCATGAATCGATATCTGGCAGGTATCTGTCGTATGGAATAATAGATGGTCTATCAGTTGTTGAAATAGTTGGAAGGAAAGCAAAGCTACCTGATGCGACGAAACTAGTTGTTTACACTAGCGGGACGACTGGTAAACCCAAAGGAGTGCCGTGGAATGCGACGATGCTGGAATATCAAGTGAATACATTGTGTGATGCGTGGAGGTGGTCTAAACATGACTGTATTCTGCATGTACTACCTTTGCACCATATTCATGTAATACTAGTGTTTCAATTTTGTAGGGATTGATTAATGTACATTGTAATGGAAACTAATATAGGCTTTGATATGCCCTTTAGCGGTTGGTGCTACAGTGAGATTCAGTACACCCAAACCAGCGGACATTATTAACAATATAATGTCAGATGAAACTATTACGGTTTTCATGTCTGTGCCCACTGTGTACACGCGTTTGATTGCATACTACAAAACATTGGAGAAAAATGAGCAATTAAAAGTTTCTTGTAGATTGAAAAGGTTTCGACTATTTGTCTGTGGTTCCGCACCATTGCCAAAGAATGTTTTTAGAGAGTGGGAATCGATTACTTGTCATAAAATTTTGGAAAGATATGGGATGACTGAAACTGGGATGGTTTTGAGTAATGAGTATGATAAAAGGGTGTGTGGGAGTGTTGGTTACCCTTTGAAGAATACATTGATAAAGATTGTGGATGAAGAAGGAAAGGAGGGCGCTAGTGGACAATTGATGGTTAAAGGGCCGGGTGTATTCCAAGGGTAGATGACGTTTGAATCAAAGAGATAGGTATTTGAATAGTAACAATGAGGGAGTGTTTGAGAATGGATGGTTTAAGACTGGAGACCAAGTTGAAATGACTACTGATGGTGTTGTGATTAAAGGAAGACCAATTGATATAATTAAGGTATGAAATTTGATTTATTTTGAGAGAGTGGGGGATATAAGATATCAGCAATTGAATTGGAGAATTTATTAGTAGAAAATCCATTGATTGAAGAATGCGCGATTGTTGGAATGCCAGATGCTGAAATGGGAGAAAAGGTAGTTTGTTTCTATAAGAGCAAGAATGGTCTTGAAGTATGAAGAATTTAACATTCGTTTTAGATTGATGGATTGAGAGAATTTTGTTTAGAGAAAATGGGGAATTATAAAATACCGAAAGAATTTAGGAGAGTGAAGGAACTGCCAAGGAATGTAATGGGCAAAGTCAACAAGAAGCAATTAAAAGAATTAAAAGGAGAGGATGAGTCAGTTGAATAAAGAGTATAGGGAATCAAATGAAAGAAAAGTAGAGATGAAGAGTTTATTAAAATCATTTTTATATTAATCGAATTTACAATTACAAAAGAAGAGTTTTGCTTCTCTCTGAGTGACGTTTCTAATTTTGTATTGATTTCCTCTTGGGACGTGAAATTGACCGCCTACGCTTAGAATGAAAGTATTTTTATGAATTGAAACTTCGAATATGCCTGAAACAACATAAAATACCATTGAAAATGCACCAGAATTGCTATTTGATTTTTCAGACTTTGGATCAAAAACCATAAGGCCAGAAACCATACTTTTTTCATCAAAATTGTTTTTTATTTTCAATCCAACCCCTGCAATCTTTCTGGCACCTTTTGAATCTCTTGTGCACGCGATAACTAGAAATGAAAATTCTCAATCTATTTTACTTTTTTCTTTTTCTTTTTTTGATTCAAAATCTAAAATTGGTAATTCTATTGAATCTCTTTGTTCCTTGTAGCCTTTCAACCGTAAAGAAGGATTTGATTTCTTTGGTTGAGGTTTGTCTATTTCTATTGGCTTTACAATCACATCTTTAATTGTTCTGTTTTCATACACAACCCGCTCATTCCTCCAATACTCCAAAGGTCTGATTCTCTTTCTCTTGCCCAGTTGTTCAACAATTGGTTGTTCTCTTTCTTTAGTTTGATCTTTTAGATCTCCCATGGCTTTTTTCTTTTGAATCTTTTTTTCTTTCGCCTTTTCTTTTATTTTTTCATTTTTGGCAGTAGGACTT
>KE560410.1:0-21353 GCA_000442015.1 Rozella allomycis CSF55 | reverse complement strand
CTCCAATATATCATTCATAAAAGGCATGCTATCTTGATTTCTTCCATAGAATATGTCACCTTTGCGTGAAGAAACACCTACCAAATTTTCAAAAGCTTTAGTTGCGCGATGTCGAAGAGTTTCAACCTTGACACATTGAAACACCTGATTGGTCACTTTCTTAAAAAGATCCCAAGGCGTATTATTTGGGATATCATTTTTTCCAATAAACTCCAAAACATCATTGACACCGTCAGTTTCCAAGTTCCTTACGGTGACGAAATTCTCAAGCGTTTGTCTTACCTCTTTTTCAGATGAAAGGGACCCAGAAACAAGCGCATTAGAAATGACTGTAACAACTGTCAAAACACCCCAGATAAACATCTTGTTGTGGCTTGGTCATAAAGTGCATTTTTAGATTATCAATTTATAAAAATAGATAAACTCTATGAATAGCCATTAGTCCGATTAATTATAGAATCTTTTCAATTAGTGTGGAGGAAGAAGTACAAAAATATTAATGAGAAACGTATATGTGTATTGAATACTTGAAATTTAATTCATCAATTCGTTTTATAATTTCAATTTTTGCTCATGCAAAGAATCAAATGCCATTTTGATTTTCACTGTTCGTGGGTGTTACTTTGAATCGCCGAGGACCATATCTTTAAGTGGATATATGTAGCTTGCCTTTAATGTTATAAATGAGCTCTGCGAGTAACACTAGTGACTACTGTTTCTATAGTGTCCATGAAGAGAATAAAGGTTTACCTCCAGTGCAGAAAACGGCAAAGCCGCAAAGCGGGCGAATTAATAATTGTTTATGATTACTTGGCATTCAATATGAATCGAAGCCATTATTCTGATTAAATTTTCAATTTCATACGATTATAAATTATTAAATTAATTGTATTTATTTAAAATATAAAATATTTGCTTTCGCCTCTTTTTTATGAATGAGCGTTTGCGCCTTTGACGTAGATACATATATGATATAATTCATATTCTTCTATTTCTGTAAAATTGAAAGTTTGAAGGTCACAACATAATGTATAGCCACTGTTGAGAATAAATACGGAAATTTCAATTTAACTGTAGATTTTTTGCTTCTCAAGACTCTTTTCAATGAAAATAATAGATTTCCCTTGAAGGAAATTTTTTTTAACAATGTACCTGGTTTGTTTACAAATACACCTTTAAACAAAAGTAAAATAGCCTTCGCTTCACATATGACTAGAAATGCTTTCCACGGTGTTAATAGCAGATAATGAACCCCACAAAAAGCAAGAAAATGACACTACCATCAATCAGCACTCGAATGTTGCCGTTGCCAACACAACAAACTCTGAATATCACGTAATACTTTGATTTAACACTCATTAAGGAATCTACAGACACATCTGAAGACGATGAAAGTAATGATGCACTACAAGGAGGTAAAATGTTCTCAAAGTGCCACATAGGGATTTTTCATCATTACTCTTCCCCCGCAAAAGCCGGGCCTCAGGCCTTTGCTCATCAACCACTTCCAGCGTAAATATTATAAGTTTAAATTACATTAGAAGACTAGCGCAGGCTTTTCAGTCGAATGGCGTAAGTAAGACGAAGGCACCGTTCGTTTCGACATGGCTGGAGGCCAACTATGAAGCGCATGAAGGAGTTAGCATGCCAAGATCTACACTCTATTCCCATTATTTGGAACAGTGTCATTTATCGGGCGTAGAACCAGTCAATGCAGCCTCATTCGGTAAAATTATCAGGGCAGTGTTTCCTAACCTCAAAACAAGAAGACTAGGAACACGCGGGAATTCAAAGTATGAAACAAATTATTTAATTATAGGTACCATTATTATGGAATCAAACTGAAAAACGACCCGGAAATGATGAACCATGACACATCCCTCATTGTACGAAGTGCTGAACAAAAAGTCAGTGCACCAAAGCCAAGGAGCGGCAACAGAAAAGTTAAACAAGAAAATTTGGAATCAATCTCAGAGATTCAGCAACGCAACGATCAAAGGTTGTACACCAGCCCGAGTGTGGAGGACTTTATTTGTGTCTTAGAAGAGCACTGCGTACCTATAGCATCAAACATACCCTCTCACATTTCTTTGGACGCGCTAGTAGAATTTTGCAGTGCATATCGTATCCACTGCCAACAAGTGTACAATATGATTAGCATGAAAGACTTTGCTTCAGTAAATTGATTTTCTTAGATGTATGCTAGATGGAGGTGGTTTTAAAACAATTTTGGCAGGGATTAAACTCGGAAATAATTTCAAACTTGAACTGCGAGGAGGCTTGCCGATTAATTGGTGTAACAGATGATTTAATGAACCAGGTAAACATTCTATAACTATAACATAAGAATATTGTGCAATTACTGTTATCCAATGTTCTAGAGCCTTTAAATATAAATTTGTCACAACAGATACGACATTTTGCGAAAAACTTGGAAATCTGGCTCTTGACTGCTTTTGATGGATTTCCAATGGCTGTTGTGGATGTAAAGCTTGATTGCGCCAGAAGATTTTGCCATGTACTTAGACGAAGAACCTCTTTAAATCATTTGGCGCAGGCTGCTAGAACAGTTTTGCAAAATTCAGAACAAGTTAGCCAGATGTTGAATGACTGGAACCATATTGACTTTGAGAGTATTAAAGAGCAAGCCTCGTGGGTTGTTATATGCAGAGAAAACATTTTTGAATCGGGTAATATAANTTGAATGACTGGAACCATATTGACTTTGAGAGTATTAAAGAGCAAGCCTCATGGGTTGTGATATGTAGAGAAAACATTTTTGAATCGGGTAATAAATTGCTATAATGTTGAATAGTGGAAGAGAGTTTCAGAACATACTTACGCCAAGGAGTTTCTTTGGAATTTTGGTGCGAATGGCTCGAAGGAATTGTTGAACAGTGCTTGGCCCCAGAAGTAACACAAATCATAAACTTCAATAGACTCACGAACCAGAGCATCCGTCTATTGTAGAAAACAATTCAAGACAATTTTTAATGAAATGGTCATTTATGTCTACACTAATTATGCGTGACTTGACATTGAGAAGTGCAAGTTCATTCGGTAACATTATCTTCAATATTTAAAAGGTTCTTATCATTTGATGAGGTTATTGTTTGACGAATACATATTCTATATTGTGGAAAGGAAACTGGAAGACCTTAAAAGGCAGATTTATGAAGAACATTGGAGTCAAGAGGCAATGGCCCAAGCAGAAGAAGTGCAAGCTCATCGCCAGTATCAGGAGAGCCAACCACCAAGAGCACATGCAAATACCGAGCGTAATTCATTTCCATCAAACATGGCTCCAAACAAGGAAGTCTTTGACAATTACACAAAGTAAAATTTCAGGCATCTAATAAAAGCGTTATTTACGGCGGATCTGATGGCTTCCAAGCACAACAATTGGCGCCCCCTCTACATGATACAAATCATGCAAGTGATTTGATACGTCCACACGGCAGTCCCAAAAAGAACATCCACAGCGAAGAGTCATTTGTCCCATCAAAAAAGAAATTAAGAGTAGATGTACCTAATTGTGAAAATTATTATTCTAGTCTTCATTAGCCGCCATTTTGAATTGCTAAAGCTCAGAAACAAATAAATTTTTTACGATTATTGATTTTTTGACAGTTCCAGCCTTAGCCACCTAAATGGCACAGTCAAAAGTATTTTCTCTTGAAGGAAAAGGTTTAAAACTGAATACGGCAGAGGACATACAGCCTTTTCTTGACGAGATAACCGCAGAAACTACAGAAATCCGTTTATCTGGGAATACTTTTGGCGTTGAAGCAATTTCTGCCTTGGCAGATGCCCTGTCGATAACAAAGTCGTTAAAGGTATAAAATTTGTTTGAAGCTTATGAGACTGCTGAATTGAGTGATATTTTCACTGGAAGATTGCTTGGCGAAATTCCCCTGGCACTGAAATCCCTGTGTGATGCGTTTCTGAAGCAGCCGCTGGAAAAGCTGAATTTGAGCGATAATGCCTTTGGCCCTGCTGGCGCGAACCCACTTGTTGAGTACTTGGAAAACGCTGTGCACTTGAAGGTGTTAATGTTGAACAACAATGGTCTGGGCCCACAAGGTAAAAGATGGAGCATGCAGAAATAGGCGGGTCTACGATTGCAAAAGCTCTAGTATCTTTGGCAGAAAAGTTAAATAGTGAACAAATAGATTCTGGATTAGAAGTTATTGTTATTGGCAGAAACAGACTAGAAAACGCAGCCGCGAAAGAGCTGGGAAAAGCAATAAAGGCACATTCAAAAACGCTTCAACAAATACTGTTGCCTCAAAACGGAATTCGCCCAGAGGGTGTAGAAGACTTGTCCGAGGCACTTGCGACCTGCAAGAATCTCGAAATATTAGATTTGAATGACAACACGTTTACTCAAGTTGGATCTTTGGCCTTTTCAAAAGCGATTGATAAAAATGAATGGCCGAAATTGAAGAATTTGAATATTGGTGATTGCTTGCTGGGTTCAGTTGGCTCAAAGGCAGTTTGGAAGTCGCTATCGAGCGCTAATTTTAAGGAGCTTAATAGCATTAACTATCAATATAACGAAATGGATGAGGACGGTGCGCTTATTGCCGCACAGGCGCTGCTTCGTTTTGAATCGTTGAACAGTCTTTCGCTGAATGGCAACTCTTTTAATCCTGATGGGAGCGCTGCAGAAGCTATAAAGAATAACCTTGATCGAATGGGGAAACTAGACATTTTAGATGAGTGGGATGATATGGATTATGAAGAGGATTCAGAAGAAGAGTCGGAAGAAGAGTCGGGAGAATCAGAATGCGAGGAAACAGTGCTAAAGGAAGGCACTTCAATGGATGCATTGGCTTCTGCGGTAAATAATTTATCTGTTTAAAGCAAATAAACTTCTTTAATTATAACGTTATGGCTAATATGCAAATTTATTTAATATTTCTACAAGGCAAATCTACAAGTAAACTTCCAATGGCAACAGATATTCCGCATTCAACATGGAAGCACTCAAATCTTCATTCTTCATAAACTCTAGTGGATACATAACAGCGTTCCCTTTAAGAACGGCATTCCATGGATTCGATTCAATCGCATTGTTGGATTTCCCATTGCTAAACTTTCTATAAGTTTCCCAGCATGTGACTGTATCATCAGGAATAGAATTAAAATTGTGTCTCACATAGAGTGTATTATTTCTAGCTGTATGCAGCATATCATTAAAAAAAGCGTCACTGCTTGGATCATTCAGCAGATCATCATGTTCATGTAAGCCAAAGTGTTCCATAAAAAGACGTTTCCTGAGATTAAAAATAGATTTGCCAACTTTGAAGTGTTTATTATTAAACTCTACTTGTTCAAATTCAGTGTCTTGGGCGACAATGCACGTTTCAGAATCTCTAAACCCCAGCAAGCTTCTATCGTTCAAATTTGCAGATCCCATCAAACAAACCAAATCATCAACAATCAACAGTTTGCTATGCACGTAAATCTGCTGAGTCACTCTGTTTCCCAACAAATCATCAACTCTTCTCAACGACAGAAATGCAATAAAATTTTCTGGATTTATATTCCAACTCTTCATCTTCTCAAATAGAGAATTTGGACCCCGTGAAATGGATTCAAGTTGGGCTTTCATTACCCGTCTCACTGTGGTTGCTGCTGACTGGTTCACTTCAGCTTCAAATGCAGGCATCAGTGGAATTACAATGATTACTTTAAATGTCTCGTTTCTTTCAAATGCTAGTTTTATTCGATTGGCTATTTCCAATGCAATTTCATTTCTAACTGGGGATGGCTTGGCGCACGTGGATACAAAGAATTGGTTTTCAATGTAAATAAATCGCCTTGAATGGCGGATGTGATGGATGTATGCATCGTAAATAGACTTTTCAGGAATAGTTCCCATTGACCATTCACCACAGGACCTCAGACATTGGATATTGACTTTGCCGGTGACTGTTTTATTAAAGGGTTTAAGGGATCCAGGGAACAAAAATGGAATTGAATCGCCTTTACTCATAGCCTTGACTGTCTTGATAAAGTTCCATCGTTGAATAAAGTGTCTAGACAAATCATTGGCTGCTTCACCTTGGATTACACAGTGCACATCATGCCACGCCATTCTAGGCACAAGTTTTCTATCAACAAGCGTTGTATCTGGCAAATGCACGTTGCGGAAATCTTTAACTCTTGGATTGTAATAGTCTAACCCTGGCCATGTTGGGGTATCTGAAGTATCAACTATAGAATGGCTTTGATCATCATATCTTCCATAACACAAATCTATTTAACTAAATTTAAACATTGTTTACCGAGACCACCCGTAAATGCTATCGATTGGTCAATAATTACTAATTTATCATGATGCGCCCAATACAAGGGTCCAGTACCCCTGTCTGGATATCTTTGAACTTTAATATTCTTATGCAGCCCCTGCAGTGTAAATTTTGTATGATATGAATTTATTGGCAATGCAAATGAAACTTCCTTGTACACAATGATAAAGATTTGAACTCCTTGCGATGCTTTCAACTTTAGCAGTTTATCTAATCGTGACTCGGGATAAAGATGGCTCGGTCTCAACAAATAAAGCTCAGGCGACACCCACCATCCATGAATAAAAATTTGTCTTTGTGCATTGTTTATTGCTTCATAGATTGACTTAAACGTATCCTGTCCATCAATAAACCATTCAACGTGGCAATTCAGTCTCACTGGTGCAAACGATCCATGTGGATGCACTTTACAGAATTCATTCACAAAGCTTTGTTTCTTTAGAATTGAAAACCATTCTTTCCTCTTGCCATCATTCTTAATCAGCAATTCCAATTTCTGCGAATAATTTGCCACCACAAGTTTCGGATGAAATAATTTTGTTTCTTCGCTAATTCTAAAATACGAATCATAAAGCAAAACTTGTATTGGATACTGCGAATCTATCCTCTCTAGAACAGCTACAAACGAATCCCCAACAACAATCCATCGTTGCTCATATCTCTTGCCAATCCAACACTTCATCACAAAAGTAAAAAACTCTCCCCAAGAATGAACCTTTTGCTTCAAATACCCCTCCTTTTTAAACTTTTGTATCGGACCCTTCACTAAACACCCACTAATCTCCAAAAACTCACACAATTCAATACACGATTTCATATTCATCACAGCCAACAACTGTTTCAAATAAATCTCCAACGCAGTAATTCTCTCACGTGTCATTAACACTTTATTCAACATCCGTTGCTTCGAATCAGAAAGCCAATCCTTCGCTTGGTTAACAAGATGCACAAGCTGCGGCGGAAAACTCGGGGGTCTAGGAATATGCCCCTTCAAATGTCGTATCCTCAATATAGAATGCAGCTTTGCAAAATCCAGCAGCGAATGCGACACCTTCCATTTCTGGTTCGTCACTCCATACGTCAAATGTATCGTCACCGGCAAATTCGCATCAAACATCGCATTATCATGCTCACAGCACACTATATGAACCTACTCCATTTAAACTCATCCCCTTACATCCAACATCGAAAACATCACAGGAACAGGCACAGCGCTGTCACGGCTCGTAAACCGATAAAACGGAGCAACCAGTCCCCCATACATCGCCTTGGTGGGCGTATCCAGCTCAACAAGGATTTCAAGCTCGCGCGGATTCTTGCGACTGAATACCTTGACCAGCTTGCGTTTAATGTCCTTGGTGAATTGACGCACTCGCTGTGAATGGAAAAAGTCGTCATCTTCGCTGTCAGTGGTTGCTTTCGGAATTATTTCAAAATCTGATGCTGCGTTGTCTAATTGAATGTACTTGTGCATAAGCCACTTTGGAAATTGTGATTGCATATGGCTTTCTTTCAGTCAAAAATGCATAGCATTCTTTTAAATATTCAATTAGAAAATATGTTTGGTTTATTAATATTGAAGTCTAATATAAAATGGCTAAAAGACGATTCTAAGAATATGAAGAAACACGTCGAATATAATCATTGCCACTTTTTCGATTTAGAAATTTCCCGAGTATTCTTTAGAGCCCACTTTTGATCTAAAAAATGCGATTTTACAGACACAAAAGTAAAATGAAACCTAAACAAAATAAGCAAGTGCTATTGTTACAAACGATGACAAATATAGTTTAACAAAAGTAGAAGACAAAAATTTTTTATTTTTGACATAGGATACACACAAAATAATGATAGTTTTCTAGTAAACATCAAGACGATGTGGCAGGATGGCCAAAAGCATGTCCTGTGTCTGTGTGGTCTTGGGTTCGATCCCTCGCTACGTAATTTGTCTTCCCTATTTCCCTCCTCTCTTGGGCTGTTTCCCTAAAATTTCATTACAAATGATGTGAAATAGGCCGCTGTTGTTGATTTTTGCCTCCCTTTTAATCAAAGGGTTGACTTTCACCTTTCCCAGCATCTTTTCTACCGCTCTATAATAATGATGGCTCCTGGAATGTTTCTCGCCCTAAGCATGTAGATATTAAGGCGGTCCCTGTTCCTAATATAAACACGTTTGCCCGAGATAAGCACAGTGCTCATCTGAGTCTCTTCATTTATCTTTTTCGCTTCATCGGGGGAGCTTAAAATTACCGTTACCATGTTAGTTTTTCCGTTGATAGTGACTGTTTCCGCCTCCACTTGGTGGGCTCTTATTGCATTCGCTACCAAAGCTTCAGAGATTTTCATATTCTTTTCATATGAAAAGCTTGCAAGATATGCCTTTACTTCAGTTTCCATTTTCCAGGGTTGAAAAGGTTTCGCTGTGGCTGAAGAACACCCGAAACTGGGTGTTTATCCGTCACTAAGCTGCCGCGCCGCTGGTATTGCTTTAGGAGTAACTCGAGAGTTTTCCTTTATGACTGTCGTATTACTAATAATAGACGAAAGAGTCCAAGAATAGAATCTGTTCACGCGCATAGAACCAATCAAAAACGATCCTTACTAATATAAAAAGCCCCGCCTAAATTAAATAAATGCCTTCTTTTTACATCATTCTAATCAGACAAAGTAAAATGTTAGCACAAAACAATCAACGCACCTTCGTACGCTTTACCGTGAAAGTCCCACTCTCGACTCCAATCATCAACGCGGACGGCTCACAACGACAAGCGTTCGAAACTTTCAGTCATCAAGAAAGACATTGTCATGCAAGGGGTTGGAAGTCTCACGGAAATGATTCTGTTAGCTGCGTGAATCCAATTAAATACAGGAATGTATTCGCACAGTCATACAAAACCTCATCACACACATAACTCTCACGAACATAACTATAAAGAAGTCAAAAACAACAAACCACAACATAAAACAATACAAAACAAGAAAACCTTTACGTTCATGTTTCACAAGACTGACTCGCACACCAATGCAGAATGTCGTGTACAAGCAGCAGTAGTGTTGTTAACGGCTTAGCTCGGCTTGACCGCGGCTGGCACCATGACTCTCAGCTGAGCCGAGCCGAGCCGCGGTCAAATATTTTGATTCAAAAGCCGAGCCGCAGGAAAGAAACCGCAATCGACAACATCAACACCTTTTAAAAATTCTTACGTTAAAACCTCTCGACATCAAGACCACGCAGCCTTTTTGGATATGAGCCGGAGCGCCGACAAGGACACCCCAGAAAACGAACAAGCCAATATGCTTCAGCAAGCACTATTAAGCGTTTAGAGTTACAAGGCTCCATGTTACATCACCCTGGTAAGTGTCTTGTCGATACCGGCTCATCTATCACCATCATTAACACGAAGATTGCACATATACTAAACCTTCCCCTAGAATTGAAACCTCGTCGCATAACGCTCGCGGACGGATCTCCTAACCAGACCATTGGAACCACAAGATTTCCTCTTTTCCTACTCAGCCGGAGCCCAACAATCAAATTAAATGTCAAAGCTGCTGTACTCTCAACACGCACTGCCGAAACTATTCTAGGAATGGATGTTTTACAAACCTATAATACTGCTATTGATTTTCAAACAAATAGTCAGAAATCTGCAGGACGAAAAACTCAAATTTATTTTTTAAATTCTATTGATAAGCAATATAATACGTCTAACATAGATGTTGATCCAGACGTAATACTAGTGTCAAAAGCCAACATTTTTCCAAACCATAAACTGCCATCCTGTAATTAGGCAACTTCTACAGAAATATCCATTAATCCAAGGGTCCGAAACTCATATTGGTCTTTTAAAAGATGCGGAATATCAGATTCAGTTTCTTCCCCAAGCGACTTACAACGAAAACAAGAAATTTTAAAATGGAAATCTATGGGAATCATCAAGAAAAGTCTACCACCTTTTCCGTCACCAGCGTTTGTTGAACTAAAGAAGAATAGAAGCATCAGACTTGTGGTAGATTTTAGATTACTTAATCAAAATATGATCGTTGACCGCTTCCCCATGCCTCACATAGATGATATTATCTATTCCTTATCTGGCGCAGTCATTTTTTCCCAACTTGATTTCAACTTCAACGTGCCATCCACCCTGATGCAATCCCTCCCACTGCCTTTACTTTAGTTTTTGACAGTATGAATTCACCAGAACGCCCTTTTTCCCATCTAACGCACCTATGATTTTTTAACATGACGTCAGTAAACGTTTCGACGACTTACCTCTCGTCAGAGTATTTTTAGATGACCTACTTATTGCTATTAAGACCAAAGAAGAACACATAAAAGATTTAAAAATAATATTTCAACGATTTGAACAACATGGAATAACTCTGAATTTAGCCAAATGTAATTTTTTGCAAAAGAAAGTTGAATATGTAGGATTTGAACTTAGTGGAAATGGAACTCATATTTCGAAACACAATATGGAAGCATTGGAGAAATTACGCACACCGAAGAACAGAAAAGGATTCCAAAGATTGGTTGGCGCATTGAATTTCAACAGATTAATGATCCCTTACGTGAGTACCAAAATCGCCCCAAAACGGGACTATTAAAAAGGAAGTCCCCTTTAAATGGAGCGAAGAACACACAAACATTTTGAGAAAAGTTATAAATGAGTTGAAACATTTAGCCAACATTTATTTGTAAGATTATGAGAAACCTTTTCAAATGTTAAATGCTTTGGATAAAGGCGTGGGAGCCATTCGTATGCAAGAAGTTAGATTAATATATTGTTTTAGTCGTAAAATTGTCTGATCCACAAACGAAGAATACAACCTCGGAAAAGGAAGCTTTGGCAATTGTGTGGGCGCGTCAAGCAACACGACACATTATTTGTGGCCACGAAATCGCAATTTTTACGGATCGTTCTAATTGGCAATTTTTATCAACATTTAACCTACACAGAATTCAAAGATGGTAGTTACTTATAGTTGAATTTGGTCCCCGCATTACTTACATTAAGGGCGAGCCAAATACAGCTGCTGATTTCCTCTCACGAAAATATGACAATTATACAATCAACACAGTTAGCCTGCACGACGGTGACTATCCCTTAGATCCTAACATCTTTAACGAATTTCAAAATAAATGTACGGAGAGTCACGAAATAAGAAAGGAATTACAAACGTTAGATCCTAAATCAACAAAATTCTCAATGACATTACCACCAGGATTTACCACGCAAGTAATTTTCTTACAAAAATTTGACCGTTCCCTACACCCTACATTACTGCAAAACCCAATTATTGAAGGTTGCACTGCTCTGTACAACATGCCGGTATTACCAACGTATATCAAACAATTCGAAAAGTTGCTAATTGGACTCACAGGACGACGTTGTTCATTTTATCAATTCATGTCAACCTTGCCAAATTTCCAAGCCGTCAAATTCATATGGAAAAGTATTACGCTCATTAAATTGCAACATTCCATGCTTTCATGTCTCGATTGATATTCTAGGTCCTTTCAATTTTAAAGCAGAAAACATATCGGAAAATACAGATACATTTATCAATAATCCTGATTTAAATTCTTACGTGGAGAGGAGGAAAACACATACGTGATAATTATGATTGATTGGTGCACAAGGATGGAGTTGCAGTGAACAATATACAAGCCGCTACGGTGACACAAGTATTTGATAACGAATGGTTATGTCGTTACCCAAGACCAAGTAAATTAACAAGTGATCATGGAACACAATTTACAAGCGCCGAGTGTCAAGAACTACTGCACAGTTACGAAATTCAGTATTGCCCAACAACCACATATAATCCTCAAGCAATTCCCTAGTCGAACAAATTGATGGTTTTCATAATCATAGTATACAGGCAACTGGAATATCAAATTGGTCGCATCGTTTACCAGCTATATCGTCGGCTTTCAAAACATCGTATTATCGAGTTCTAGGATGCTCCCCAGCAGAATTAGCATTTAGATGCAACATGCTTCATCCAAGTCTAAAATACAATACTAATGAACTTCTCGAGACCGCAACAGGAAGACAGAAAAAAAGGCAACGGCGTTGGCAAAAGAAAATAAGTCAAGAATCAACTTCAACTACGCCCTCCCTCGGTATGAAAGCATTTATTAAACATATTAATCCTTCAAAGACTCAACCGAGATTTTCAGGACCTTATAAGATTCTTCAAGTAAATGCAAACGTTACATGTGTTTTGGATGTACACTCTATTCACGAGACAATCAACATTCGCAGATTAAAACCTTTCTTGGAAAAGCACGTAGGAAGAGGTGAATGTCGTATTACTAATAATAGAATAATAGACGAAAGAGTCCAATGTCGCTCCATGCGCTTATAGTATCTAGATCCTCATAAATTTGATAGTAAATCGAAAGATAAAAGAGTAAAACTGAAGTCGATTGAGAATGGAATATACTCCGTTCTATTTATTGATATCGCCTTAGAGTTTTATATGTTGGTCCTTTCTATAAAACGTATCCTTTCTATAATTAGTATTAGAATAGAGATCCTTCAGGATTAAGAGATCCATTAGAATCATGACTCCTCTCGTTGATAATTGNTTTCTATAATTATAAATAGTATCCTTTCTATAATTAGTATCACAATAGAGATCCTTCATGATTAAGAGATCCCTTAGAATTATGATTTCTCTCTTTGATAATTATTCTAAGAAGGGTAGGATGAGAATCCCTCTATGAAATGGGATGAGACTCCCTGGTACGACATCCAAGAATAAGATCTGTTCACACGCACAGAACCAATCAGAAACGATCCTCACTAATATACGAAGCCTCGCCTAAATTAAATAAATGTCCTTCTTTTTACATCAATGACGCTGCAGCGGCTCGGTTAGAAATGGGCTAAGTTGAGATCACACGTTCGCTACTGCTACTAGTGATCATTCGCCTATAGGCCAACGCGCTTGTTCACCCATGTGTTTTACCAATTAATAATTTAAGCTGCAAATTTGACTAAGTTGAAATCACACGTTCGCTACTGCTACTAGTGACCATTCGCCTATAGGCCAACGCGCTTGTNAGCTGCAAACTGGCTAAGTTGAAATCACACGTTCGCTACTGCTACTGGTGATCACTCGCCTATAGGCCAAAGCCCTTGTTCACCCATATGTTTTACCAATTAATAATTTAAGCTGCAAACTGGCTTAGTTGAAATCACACCTTCGCTACTGCTACTGGTAATCATTCGCCTATAGGCCAAAGCCCTTAATCGCCCATATGTTTTACCAATTAATATTTTAAGCTGCAAACNACGGCGACATTGCAAAACACGTCTATAGCGAAAAACTTGGAATATTGGTGCTGTGTTATGATATTTAATCATTATTAAATCATGGTTTATTATTTGAGTATATTATTGACTGTTGGCTGTAATCTTAATTTGCATTTTCGCGTACGAATGGTACTTTGATGGCATCAGTGATGGAGATCATTAGCTATCGATCCAACCACTTATCTAGAAGTAGAGGAAATTCTTCAATGTTGTTAACAAGTCTCTNCTTCTTCATCATTAATGACACATTTTGAAAGCATATTCGTGAGCCCTGTATTAGATATTGGTGAGTTCATAGGCAAAATTTGGCCCGTCGGGATCAAAGAAGCGTAGGGTAGATTATTTGTCCGCACCACCTTAATAAGAATGTCATTGTTCCGCACCTNTGTCATTTGCCGCACCACCTTAATAAAAATATCATTTCCCGCACCATATGTCATTTGCCCGCACCACCTCAAGGACTTGTCAAATTTATGCGTTAATTAGACATAGTACAACTCGCCGATTAACTTAACGAAGCATCATAGCTTGCATGTAACAAACGTGACAGAAAAAACTTAAAGAACTCAAGAAAAAGGGCGACTTTCTCATGAGAAAGAAGACAGAATGCACGACTAAATATGTACCCAGGATGATATTATAGACTAAATATGTACCCAGGATGATATTATAAATATGAATAAATGATATAAATCTATTTTTATGTATATTCTCAACAGCTATATATATCAAATTTTTGAATTGCGATTTTAGTGTGAGTTTCTGAAGTGGTGCGGTAATGGTGCGGCGAAAAGACAAAATTACGGGTTTCTCTGGGTGGTGCGGGGGGACGATGATCTCAAAATGCGTATACACAGATTACACTGGTCAACGGTGTAAATCCCTTCAAGGAATATTCGAGGTGAAAGTAGTATTAAATCAACATTTCAATAAACGATTCTGAAGCCCGGGTCGTAAACTCTGTCCGTTTGGTCCAAATTCGATTTATTCACTTTAAATGTAATCCCGATTCGAAATTTTCAAAAGCAAAAAGATGCTTCATTTTTTGACTGTCCGGTGGTCTAGTGGCAAACTAAGGCACTTTTGGACGTCTAGGTGCATGGTTCGAACCCCATCCATGTATCCGAATTTTCCGGGGTTTTAGGGTGAGGCAGGGTTCGACTCCTTGGTGACTTTGACGATGTGGATCCCTCATCCTTAATAAATACGATTATTGACTTAATTGTATATATTTAAAAAAAAAAAAAAATTCCATTAAATTTTATGACATTCTATTTTTTAAAGAATAAAGTGAGAAATATGACCTTTGAAAGACTTCAAATGCCTACCAAAAGCCTCCACATAAAAATCTGATGGGCTGAAGGCCTAGTTTCCAACCATAGAAGTGGGATGTCTTTTCCGAAATTCGGAATAGCAATGCAAGTTGGTTATGATGAAAATGAACGATCTATAATCTATTGTCCATTACCACTCATTTCCAAAAAATATCTACCACATGGAGGAAGTGATTACGCAAATGAAAATCACAGAATACATCTCTACGGCATATGTTTCGGTAACTATTAAATAGCTTATATCAAATCCAAATCTCCGCTTATGGTCCAGATTCGAAGTATGTTTACTTAAATGTAACTTGATTCAATATTTTAATGTACTAGGGTGACTCGCCTAATGGCTGATTTACTCCTTTAATATTTTATAGTTTAAATGAAATCTGAATATAAGAAGAGAACGCAAGCCCCGCATAATCAACTGTATTACAAATATATTATTTCAAGTTGGAACTAATTTTATTAAAATTCTATTTTATTAAAGAGTTCAATAAAATATTATCAATGAATTGATTAGCTTGTTCCTTTTTGAAAAGCCCATTTGCCCCATAGTCACTATTTGATGTAGATTTTAGTAAGGACTTATTTCCAATCATCGAAGCAAAATATTTTAGAGCAACTAGAGTATCAGATGGATGAGGCAGAATAGATTGACAGGAATAGTTAATTGAATGCCTGATAGAATCATCGTCATCCATTAGAAGCCTACATAGTGCGGTAATGAAATAGTCATTTTTGAATGCTGTGAATATTGGTATTAAAGACTCGACAACACGAGAACAACTTAATCGTAGGTAATAGTTTACTGTTGGATCTGATAACCCATAAAGGAACGTTGATAGCTTTTCAATGTAAGAGGAATTTAGAGTTGATAAATTAGTCTTTGATAGAACCAAGAGGTTTAAATATTTGATGTGGTTATTTTTACATGAAATAGTTTGATCGAGGATTCTCTCTGGTGGAAATTCTATTGAAGGGAATAGCAAAAGAGATTCAAGAATATTCTTCTCTTCTAGTTGATTCTTTGGCTGTTTGCTTAACAAATACCTATAATTAGAAACTGTTAAAGAAATTGAAATAATAGAGAGATTGAATCAGAAAAGGCTTTTGGAATCAATGGATTTCATAAAGACTAATCAAGAACATCATTAGATGGAATGAGAATAATAAAAGGTGAAATAACTTACTGTTTCAAAGAATTGTAATTTTCAGAAATGCCGAATCTATAATTAGAAACTGTTTAAATAAAAGAAATAGTTAAAGAGATGGAATCAGAAAAGGCTTTTAGAATCAATGGAATTCATAAAGACATCATTAGATGGAATGAGAATAATAAAGGTGAAATAACTTACTGTTTCAAAGACTTGTAATTTTCAGAAATACCAAATCTATAATTAGAAACTGTTTAAATAAAAGAAATAGTTAAAGAGATGGAATCAGAAAAGGCTTTGGAATCAATGGATTTCATAAAGACTAATCAAAAACATCATTTAAAAAAGAAAACAATCTATAAAATACTTACCTTGATATATTCTGTAAAATAGACTTTAAATCATGAATAGATGATTCATTTGAAACATTAAAGTTGATTGAATTTAAAAGTAAATTTCTTTGATTTGGTTCAATAGCTGAATAATAAACATTTGCTTTAATAAAAGGAATTGCATCAGAAATAGAATTGAAGTTAAAATCAATTAAGATTTGAATTATCAATTGAGAGATTATTGGACATTTAAAAGATTGATGAATAAAAAGATTATTTAGATTGAAATTGTTTAGATTAATCTTTTTTAATATTTTATGAAACAAGAGTAGAATGCCATGTTGAAAGTTTGAAGAGTAAAGATTTAGATTTAAACAAATATTCTTTAAATAGAGAAAAAGAGAATTGAAATCATTTGTTAAAGAATATATTGCATTGACTGTCATACTTCGTATTCTTATATTATGAGACCCCAGTAGATTAAATAGTAAATCTATTATTTCATCTAAATCTATTCCATGTAATTTATCAGAAGATGATGGTTCCAGTCTATTCAACAACAAAAGAATATAAAACAACGTCGCAGTAGACGAAGAAGTAGTGGATATTGAAGTAGTACTATTCTCTCCATTCTCCTTTTCCCCCTTTTCCCCCTTCACCCCCTTCATCCCCTTTAGTTCTAGTAGAATTAAATTGTAAATCTTGGGAAACTTGAAAAACAATTCATTCGCAGTAATTTTATTTTCCTTCAAAGATTCATCTTTAGATTTCTTACTACCAAATATTCTAACAATCAATGAACTAAAAAGCATCATTCCACAATTTCTTATATTCCAATCTTTACTCTTCAATGAACTCAAACAAATTTCCATACAATCACTAATATAGTTTATTATATTCTTTTTCAATGTTGATTCTTTAATAATACTCTTAATTATATTCATTGAATGTATCTTGACATGATCTTCTTCTTCTTCTTCAAAACAATTCTTTATTAGTTTATTAAAAGAATATTCTAGAAATTGGTCATTTGTATTCTTTAATATTTCCAACAAGACTAATGGAATCCCACCGCTTCTTCTTGTATAACTTTGTTTCTCATTCAAACTAGAAAATAATCCATCAATCAATCCACTAATTTCTTTCATTTGTTTATTCTTATAAAGTATTGAACACACCAATTGAAAAGATGGAACTGCTGAATTAAATGCCCCGCAATGTGTTGAATTTATTAATAAATCTTTTAAATATTCTGCTAACCTTGAAATAAACTCGTAATCTTTTTCAAAACATTTTGCTAAAACCCCTGCAAGTTGATTTGATTGTTTAATTGATCTCCAACAATAGCAACTGAGATACTGCGAAGACAAAGCGTTACAAGTTAATTGCGAAGACAAAGCGTTACAAGTTAATGCACTACTACTAGCAGTGGTTATGTCAATGTCGTCAATGATGAACCCTTCAGGTGCTGAACTCTCCATAACTTTAGAAACTATATTCTTCAATTCTCTAATCATTTCAAACAATCCTTCTCTTATTTCAACATCATTAAATTCTTTCTCATCTTCAATTAAATAACCCAAAACTATTAAAACTCCTTGCAACGAATACTCAACACTCGCTCTTTTAATATCCTTCTTTGCTTCATTCAAGTGTTTTCTAAACAATTTATAATATTTCATTAGTGGTTCTTTCATCAATCTTATCAACAACGCAATGGATTCAGCATCATTAGATCTTACAGAATTCAGTAAATGCATATCTAACGACTTGAAACTATCATCAATCCCTTTTGTGCCCTGTAATTTATGTTTAATAGTCTTCAATATTTCATAACAATTTTCTTTCAGTTCAAAATCATCATAGAAAATACATTTAAACAGTTTATTCCAAATCAACGCATAATCAATTTCAATTTCAAACTCAATAATTTCTTTAACCAAAAACAAACAAATACTCAATCTATTATAACATGATCCCAAATGCAATCCCTCGTCACAAAACTTTAACATTTTATTCAAATAGATCTCATAAACATCAATATTACTTTTAAAACTCTTCTTCATTCTCTCAAACATTCTCTTCAAATTAACTTTAATTTTTGGTCTTGTATCACTATTAATAGTCAAGAAACAATTCTCCACAAAATACAAAACTAGCTCTAATTCTTCTTGTTTAATTTCCTTGCAGCTTTTTCTATCTTGACACACAAAGCTCAACGCCTGGATTCTCACATCTTCATCAAAATGATCAAAACATTTCTTCAATTGCTCCCTCACATCATTCATCTCTATCCCTCCAACAGTCTTCGCTACAGTCATCAGCGCCATCTTCCCCCTAACATTCCCATCACCTCCAACACTCTCAATCAACTTTGGGATGCTCTTCACATACCTCTCGCATATCGGTTTCATCACCAATCTACACAACGCATTCCTCACATTCACATTCGCACTCTCCATCCCTCTCATCACAACCTTCAAACTCTTATATTCACTCAAAGTAACATTCTCTATTTCTACACTCAAACATGCACACAACAAATCACACGCTTTATTCCTCAACAACTCTGATTCCATCGCCCCTTCACACGACATCACACACTCTTCAATCTTCTCACTCGCATCTTCAACCTTCATATGTCTCATCAACACACTCATCATCCCATACGCATTCTTCTGCACAACACCCCCACTGCCAATATTCTTCATCACCCGCCTAGCAATCCCATTAATCTCCTCCTTGCTCTCATACATCATCTTCACCATAAACAAATCCCTCACCTTATACCTCAATATATCCACAGCATCATCCCAATATCTGCTCATCCGCTCCACAATCCCCATCCTCCCATCAACTCCATTCATATTCTCACAATGATACTTGTGCACATCAACCAAAGCCTCAAAACTAATCACCCGCACAATCAATACATTCCCAGTCTCACACCCTGCCATCACAACTCCAAGCATCTTCTCCAAACACCACTCAATCGTCTCAAACTCCAACGTAAACAACGCCTTGATCACACTCACACTCCTTACATCACAGCCCATCCCTCCAACAAACTCTTCCATCTTCTCCCTCAACACCCCATTCTTCTTCCACAGCCCAACAACTACCAGCCCAGCAACACCAACAGTCTCCTTGCTCTTCCCAAAACACGCCTCCAACCACATCTCAAGCCTCCTCCCCTCCTCACACCCAACAACCGTCCGTCCATCCCTTATCAGCACATACAAACACCTCAACGCCATCAACTCAACCCCATCATCCATCGCCTCCCCACCACACATCTCATCAACCAGCTCCCTCACCAAATACCCACACACTCGTCCCATCCCAACCATCTCAAACACAAACAGCCCATACAAATACCCCTCATACCCAACAACCTCACGCAGCAGCCGCATATCTTCATCACTCGCTTCATACTCACTCTGCTCAACTCGCTGCACACACAGCCGCTTCAGAGTCGCATCGTCAACGCCTATCCCAACGTAGAACGCTTCACACCCGCTAAACTGTAGAATACTCGCTTTTTGCTCACTCCATGTCTGGGAACTCCATTTTGTGTATATTTTTGAGAGCTTTTCGACACCCGAGAATGAGAAAGGCAGGTGCGAATTTTTTTTCGTCATTTTCAGGAAGTTTTCAGCCACTTACTAAAGTCTTTTGTGAGTTGTCTTTTGAATATACTANTCATCATTGTATGCATCTTCATATTTGTTGTTTTCATCGTATTTCTCTGCATGATGTGAATTCTTATCACCGTATCCATTATTCAAATAGCGACCATACTTCATCGCAAATTTTCCATCATTATAANCACACGTTCGCTACTGCTACTAGTGATCATTCGCCTATAGGCCAACGCGCCTGTTTACCCAGATGTTTTACCATTTAATAATTCAAGCTTGAAATCACACATTCGCTACTGCTACTAGTGATCATTCGCCTATAGACCAGCGTGCTTGTTTATACTTGATTATTGATTTTTGTTTTAAAGCAATAAATTTGGGCTGCTCAATTCTTCGCAGCGAGAATGATCACTGAAATTTTTGTTATATGTGTAATGGGATTTTGGCTTGCTATGCTGACTTTGAAATAATTTAGACCTTAACAAACCCTTAAATCCGACTAGAAGACCCTTAAACTCGCATGTTTTACTTATCCTGATCGCATAAGTGAAACAAAGACCCTAAAGCCAACTTAAGACCCTAAAACTCTCAATTCCAACTCGCAGATCCGAAGCCAAACAAAACCCTAGAGCCAAACAGGTTTGGTCAGACCGAAGTCAGAGCGCCCCAGTTCAATTAAATTATTCAAAGTCGTTTTTGCATAGCAGCGGCCAAATCCCTTTTTAGATTTATTATCTTTGTTATCCCTGTTTTAAGTTATCCCTGTTGTAAGTTATCCCTGTTGTTGTTTTATCTATTAAACCCAAATTATTCACACTTATTGCGACTTCCAGTCGCTTTGAAACCGAGTAGTCAAGGTTACCCGTTGCCTCGCGTGTACCAAACACGCGAGTGAACTGCTACGACGGTGGCTAGCAGTTCGTTAGCCCTATGGCTGCCCTAAAATTTCNCTTAAATAAAATCTATCTATATTCAAAACATTCAGGAATTCATTTTACCGAAGATTCAAAAGCAAGATTATAATCCTTTGAAGAAGAAGATTTCAATAAAGAGGAAGACGTTAGACGATGAAGAAGAAGAGGTTGAAGATGATACATTAACACTTGGATCAGCAATGAAGCAAAAGCAAGATATTAATAAGATATCTAAACAAGAGAAGGTTGACATGTAACAAAAGGAAGCGTTATGTCACCAAAAATATTATTCCTGCATCGGAATCAGCATCATAGGGCTAAATCTATACACACCCGGGG
>KE560403.1:0-26599 GCA_000442015.1 Rozella allomycis CSF55 | reverse complement strand
GTTAAACATTTGTAGCAAAACCACAATGAATTGAGTAATATATTTAAAAAAACACTTAACTATTTATGGGACACGGGTACAGATACACTATACACAATACAATAATGATTTGACCATGCTAGGTTATTAAGGAAATTGGAGCATATAAAATACTGTAAATTGACTTTATTTAATTCATGAAAACATCTAAGCGGTTCATTTTCGCCAAAATATCTTGAGGAACACGAACTTGAGCAATACTGGCAAACATCATAATGACTCTTGACTTCTTTTTAATATCTCTTAAAATCTAAAGTTCAAGGCACAATGTTAGAATTACTGATTCTCGGGAGGAATCTCTAATTGGAGATGTTTTCAAACGTTGGTAAATGGCGGAATAAACATTCATAACGGCTAACAGCAATTCTGGGATGTGAACAGACAAGAGTTCATCAAATTGAACAGAAGAATGAATTTGTGATTGATCAGTTGGAATANGCAATTCTGGGATGTGAACAGACAAGAGTTCATCAAATTGAACAGAAGAAGAATGAATTTGTGATTGATCAGTTGGAATTATTTTCAAATCTTCGATAACCTTTTGAAATGAGAAACAGAAATTTACATTTTGTGCTTGTTCATATTTTTGATTGCGATATAGAGAAAAGAATTGAAATAGTTTCAAAAGAGTTTCACATGATTTTGTTTTCTCAAGACTTACTGGTTTTCCTTGACTTTGATAGTAAGAAAGAATTTGTTGAGCCATCAAAGTAATTTGCTCATTAGGATTTGAAATTGAATTTGAAAGATTCTTATTCAACAAATCCATAACTTTATCATATTCTTCAGCCAAGTTAAACAAATGCAAAGATTCTTCAAATTGATTAACAGAAATTAAATGATTTGCGATGGGTACAATAATTTCCTTATTATATTCCTTCTTTGAAGATAATTTTATAAATCTAGAATAATCTTCCAAATACCCCGGCTATAATTTAAGAAATTTCGTAAATTTTACCATCCTATTTCCATCTGGTTTAACGCTACCCAAATAGAATGCAAACTCTTTGCTTTCAATAACTAAATCTCTCAAAAGAGAATAAAGTGATTTGTAATAAGTTTTCTTTTCTGTGTTGAAAAGAAAAATGACGTAAGGAATTGCAAGGTTCAGTGGCAATTGATTGTTCTTGATAAATGTGAAAATCATTTGAACTGGATTCAACAAATAATTTCCATTCTTTTCTTCAACAATCTCCGAGCTAACAGAATCGTTAAGGTTCAGAGTTCCAGACAATGCTATAAAGCAATGAACTGCCTCACTACAATAATTTGTCTCTGCAAATAAATATCCAAGCGCCTATCTTAATTTTACGTTGATGAATTACAAGTTCAATTTGTAGAGATAATGCGAGAACAGAAAAATAGTTCAATTGATTATGATTCGCATTGAAATGTTTTGGACCAAAATCACGAATATTTTTCTGCAGCATTTTCAAATCATAAGTATCATTCATTAAGTAATACAAATTATTTTCAAATCAAATTCTTACTTGAAGCCACAAATAATCCTCCCTGGACTGAATAACCCCTGGAATATTCTTCTTTTCAACTTCACATTGTCCAAGAATTTTATAGATAGCCACCTTAAATCTATCATCATTTGGATGCTTTCGTGAAAACTCAGAGTTTATCATTTGTTTCATGGATGGATTCACCTTGTCATCCATGTACGCTTTTAGAAAGGATATTAAATGGACGTCCTTTCTTTCTATGAAATCTTTATACTGCATCGAAACATTCAAAGCCTCAGTCCAAAAACCACATCGAATTAAATAAAAAACTAAAGCGAAAATCGGGACGTTATTCACAATGGTTAATTGTGGATCCCATTCATTAAACTGTTTATATTTTATATTCAGGAATCCCTTAAAAATAGTCCCTAACATACTTACCCTCACTTTGTCAATCACAGAAGGACTTCCACCAACGTTCGCTTCACGTGGTTGTCTTTGAACCATTTTCTCAATAAATCTAAACATTTGCTTTTCTAAAAACGTTTTGCATGCCTTTAATTTATCGCTTTCTTTATTAATCATAAAAAGTAATTCAAAGCAATCAACCATTTGCTCATTAAAAGCAACCTTCTTCAATACATTCAACAGTCTAGGCCAGAATTGATAACCTACGTTTCCTTCATTAATTTCCTTGACATATTCTTTAACTATTAAAGAAAATTCATTCAAAGACGATGAAAATTGCCCAGACGTTGACGCAACCTTCATTCCAGATTTTGGTGGCAATGATGATATCGTCTTCTTTTTAATTTTTTCCCAGTGCGCCTTAACAGCGTCTTGATAAATTTTCTTTGCACGCTCCTTGCTCTTGCATTTTTGCTCTTCCAAAATAGATATCACTAAATTTTGTCTTTGTTGTTTTATAAACCCCTATTAAATTATTTACACAAAAATTACAACGACATCAGTGTCAGCTACAGTTGGGGTAGGCTCAACGTCCATAGCCAATGTAGGCAGTGATTTTAGGTCATTTTCTAACGGTTCAGGATTAAATCCACGTTGAGATAATAAATAGTAACTTTTAAAGGAAAATATAATTTGTTACGCATTAGCGTCAGAAGGAAACGTTTGCTCAGAAAATAGGCGCCTAGTTTGGCTGTCGATTTGTTCTAAATTTCTATCTATGCATGGTAAAATAGAAGGCTGTGCAAGTTGTGACGATAAGCTCTTGGATCGCTCTAAAAGTGCCTTAAAGTCCATTGTGAAAAACTATTTCGAAAATTCCAAGTTGCGTTTTCGTGAAATGCAAAAACTACTTATTAAAATTACATGGTTCTCATATCCTTCTTTCTTTTAAACCAATTTATTTTTTGAAAGAAACAGCGTGTTAAAAATCATGACCATTAAAACTTCCCTAGAAATGGTAATCTAATCTGATTAGCTTTGCCACCCACGCTTTGGAGCTTAGGAATGGACCTATGTAGTCTGACCCTCATAATTTTGTTTCACATATCAACATTGACGTCTATAAATTTTGATCTTAAGCATATACCCCGTTGTTCAGAACAAGATTTCAAATTTGAAGAACTAATTCGTGAAAACAAGTTTTATACAATCGAAAAAGTATCAAGGATATCAGACAACAAGATTTTTACCAGAAAGAATGTCATTTCCAGAGGTGAATACCAGAAAACAGTTGATGCATTTTTAAGGGAGACTAGGGCTATATACCAATTGAGATTTTCAAATCTTTTCCCGGGCCTGGTATGCGTATATCAAACAAACAAAGTCTTTTCATCATTATCTATCATATTGGAACATGTTGAATCCTTCGCCACTGGTTTGTGGCAACCATTCATGGACTGTTTATATGAAGAAGCTGACAGCAAGATCTCCGTTTGCAACAAACTTTTACCTAGAGGTGATAGACTTCAGAAAATTATTGCTAGAGCTTTAATTGCATTGGAAGATTTGGCTTCCGCAAATTTAAGCGCCAATAATCTGTCACCCGATAACCTTCTAGTCTACGGCGAAAAAGATAATTTTAGAATAAAGGATCTTGGTGCAGCAAATAGCTTAGAGGATCGAGATGTACAGCACTTGACTTCGCATGCCTTTTATACGGCTCCAGAAATTTTGTTGGATAACAGGGTTTTTGTACCTCAAAGCGATCTTTATTCCCTTGGTGTCATACTATATGCAACTCACGGCCTGTCAATAATTGCTAACGATACTTTAAAGGAAATTGAATTTGCCACAATGGTCTATCCGTATGAATACTATTACACTTATAACCAGCTCTATGCGGCTGCTGATCCTTTGGATTATAAAATAACTCCAGACATTATAGTGAGTGAGAAATTAAAGGGCTTCGATTCAGAAATTTATGATCTGGCGCGACGAATGATTAGTTTTAACGCAGCGGATAGGCCGAGTATAGAACAAATGAAACAACATTCGTATTTTAGTGGAATAGATTGGAAAGCTATGTATAAACATACTAGAAGAAAGAAGGCGTTGTTTAGGCTTCCAAATACGTGCTTTGTAAAGTTGGTTTCTCCATTTCGAGTTGCCAAACGCGAGTTCTCCAAAGCAGCTTATAATGGCTTGTCAGAAATTAAAATATCTATAAAGTCTTCGGAAAAAGGGGAGCTGGATTCAAGAAGTCTTTCATTTCAAATTGTGTATTTGATAGTAATAAGTTGTATGACAGCAATCTCAATTTTGTCGTATGTAATAGTTAAAATCAAAAAATGAATAAATAAAATTGCATCGCTATCAAATTTCATTTCAATAAATGACTTCTTCGAAATGGATATATAGCACTTACAACGAAATTAATATTCTATCAAAATAAAATGACAAAACATTACATATATTACAAATATGCACTATTACATTAAATATCTCATGCCCATTAAGTCGATGATTAAATCAAGGGCAGTCGTAATAGTGGCCATGATAGCAATTAGTTTGACCATATTAGTCATGTGCATCGCGCTCAAAAATGAAACATTCACCAGAGTCGAAAAAGCTGAGAACATCAACGATGAATTGCACTATGCCATATCAACGGAACATGAAATCTGCACATCAATAGCAAGAAAGGTAATGGAAGAGGAACAAGCCAATGCCATCGAAGCCGCTATAGCCGCTCTATTTTGTATTGGAACAGTAAATCCATTCTCCTCGGGTATTGGTGGGTAATCAAATACAAGGTTCCTTCAAAGGGGAGGTGTGGCGATGGTGCGCGATGAAAACATGCAAATTCATGCAATGGATTTCCGAGAAATGTCTTCAAGTTCCTCAACTTTTGATATCTTTGCAACTGATCCATCGAAATCAGTGAAGGGTATTAAATAATTTCGCAATTCAATAGGCGCTCTGTCAGTTGGTGTCCCTGGGGAAGTCAAAGGTCTTTGGGAGCTGTACCAAAGATTCGGACTAAAGAAAGCTGAATGGAACACACTCATCGAGCCATCCATCCAACTTGCGCGAAACGGATTTACAGTAGATAGGGAATTAGCTCGTCGCATACAGGTAACCCTACAACTTTCAAAACAAACATCAGATATATAAATCCGACATCCTAGAGGAGCCAACGCTCCGCCAAGTATTCGCACCAGAAGGCCAACTACTAGGCATCGGCGATACCCTCCAACGACCAAACTATGCGCAAACCCTTGAAACAATCTCCAAAGAGGGCGCCAATGCATTCTATTCCGGCAGTATCGCCACCTCACTCATCAAATTTATCCAATCAAATGGCGGCATATTAACTGCGGATGATTTCAAAAACTATTCAATTAAAATGCGCGATGTGGTTCAAGGAGAATTCAACGGCTTGAATGTGTATAGTATGGGAACACCTGCAAGCGGGAATATCGTAGTGACGATGTTGAACGTTTTGAACCAGTTTGATGACAGGGAGCCTCATCCCGTAACGTTTTATCACAGGTATTTTGTGACTGTAGAGGTGATAGGCTTGTTGAGTGTATGAAATTCGGGTACGGGATTAGAAACCTAATGGGCGATGCTGATTTCAATGAGGGAATGTCTAATTTCGTCAATTCAACAACAGACGAAACGTTTGCCAAGCGCATAAACTCACTAATAAACGATGTAAGATACAATTTCCACAACAATAGGCGGCAACGTACCCAATGCAATATTACACGGATACAGTCACACAGGCATTGAAAGATCAAGGAACAACTCACGTATCGGTAATAGACCGCAATGGCCTCAGCGCCAGTATCACCAGCTCAGTAAATCGCTCTCAAAAATGTAACACAGATCAATCATATTTTCGGCTCCAAGTTGATCGACCCAACCACCGGCATCCTGCTAAACAACGTAATGGACGATTTCAGCCAGCCAACACATCCAAACGCCTTTGGATATCCGCCGAACCCCTCAAACTACATCGGTAAATACAATTGAGTAACCGACAATGATAGAACCACGCAAGCGGCCGCAATCGTCAATGTCCCCATTAATAATAGAAAAACAGGGAAATGTGTTCATGTCGGTTGGCGCATCGGGCGGCGCGTATATGCCGAGTGCCGTATTCCAAGTAAATTCCTTGTTAAATAGTGAGAGAGTGTGTTGAATGTGCTTGTGCGAAGGATGCTGCCGCAGATGGCTGTTAATGAGCCGCGGGTGCACCACCAGCTGAATCCCGATGTGGTAAGAGAGTGATTGAATGTTGATGATAGGTTAGAGTTGAGGTTGGATTTGATAGGGATATACTGAATGGATTGACTGTGATTGGGCATACGGTGGAGGAGGAGGGACCGCGATCGGCTGTGCAGATGGCGATGAAGATTGCAGAGTTTGGAGGGTATGAAGCGGGGGCTGATGAAAGGAAGCATGGTTATGCCATTTCGCAATAAACATAATTTAATAACCTTAAACAATTTAGAATATTTAAAATACTCCATTTCACAATATAAAACTCTTAAATCCTTTTTAACTTTGCATGATTTATTTAAAATATTTATCAAGTGGCTCTCCAAGCAGCGATTCAATAACCTGTACCAGCGCTTTAGTAGACTGTTCAACCATTTCTTCGGAATCTTCCAGCAGCTCTGCAATAGTAGGAATAGATTCCGGCAAAAGTATGAGAAACTGTTCGCCCAGCTTGTTGTAGCATTCCGACAACATCATCACAGCCACATTGCGCAATAGGTAATCTTCGTTTGTAGCTAGCGTGAGAATGTGTTGGTTTAATGGTTTCCAGAATGAATCAGAGTGCAGGGACACTGCTATTTGAGCGACTAGTGGAACTAGGTTGGCGATGATGAAATCATAGTCGAGAGATGGAATGATGTCGAATAGGATAGGAACGATTGTGTCGAATGATGGATGCATTTCATCTTGTTTGTCGTATAGATAGAATAGATTCAAAGTGTTTAACAATAATTTTAAGAGGACAGGATTTGGATTTGATTGTAAAAGAATAGAAATATTTTGTTGAATGGATTTGAACATTGGCACGAATAACCCTTTGAATTCAATTAAACATTTTTCTAAAAGTGAATAGATCAGAAATTGCTTCTCGTCATTGTCCATCCAATCTACTAGTTGGATGAGGAATGGTCTGAGAGTGTTTTCATTTAGTTTCTTTATCCATTCAATGAAAGATTCAAATAAAAGAGATTTAACATTTTCTTGATCGCTTTGAATAAAATTTTCCATTTTTTCTAAATCTTCTTCACCAACCCTTGTAATAACCCATGTAAATAATCTAATGAAATGATTGAAGATGAAAGGTTCAGAGATTAATTTCTTGTCGATATTTTTCATTGAAATGAACATGAATTTGAAGAGAATAAAAGAATTTGAAATATTTGGAATAATTTTGTCTAGTAGATCTATGATAATTCTGGAATCAAGAAAAGAAATAGATTCAATTAGATTAGAAATTTTGGAATTGAATTTTTCTATTTTTAGAATATTTTCATTTGAAGAAAAGAAATTTAAAAGAGGAAAGAAATAAGGAGCCATGAAATTTTTCCATTCTTTTAAACCAACTTGAACAAAGTGAAGAGAAGATTCTAGAATAGATTCCATTTGAGAATTTAATTCAAATTTAGAATTCCATGGAAATTCTTTAACAATCATTGGAATAAATGGAATCATTTCTTGTTGCAATCCAGTCAATAATGTTGAAAGTAGAATAAAGGTAGAAGATTTGAGATTTCCATTCTTTAGCAATCCAACAACATTTGGCATTAAAGATAGAAATTCACTTTTATTACTTTTACAAATATTTCTAGCAATAACATTACAAATCATCAACCCCATTGAATGAGAATTAGTTGAAGTGTTATTATCGTTGTGATGGTTAGAATCGTTATGATGATTAGAATCGTTATGATGGTTAATGTGACCATCACTCTCTTGACTCTTAACATCTTCACCACTACTTTCAACACCTTTCTCTTTACCTTCTAATTCTGTAACACTTTCAAGTAAACATTTATACAACTCAAATGACTCGCCAACATGAGATTTAATAAATTTAGACATTTTCTTTACTTGATTAAACAATAAATCTAAAATACAAGATTGTTTCATATTAATCAATTGAATAGAAATAGAAAATAGTTGAATTGGAGAAACAAGATTTAAAACTGATTTCAATAATTTTGGATACTTTATAGTATTCAATACAAGAGATTGCATCAATGACAAATCTATCAATGTAAATTGGTTTAATAAATTTTCATCATTCAAGACCAATCCAATCAACTCTAATGCATTATCAATTTGAACTCTATCAACTTCTTTAACACTCTCATCTCTCTCTTTAACTCTCTCTTTAACTCCCTCTTCAACTTTCATGATTACTTTGGTTAAACTATTAACTAAATCATTAACATTCTGCAATTGACACAATTCAACAAAAAATTCAACATTCTCAAAATTATTAATTTGAATCAAAAAGAATAAATCCTTCAAAGCCTCAACTCTACCCATGCTACTAATCAAGCAATCAATAATAAAAACTCTTCTATGCTTTGGAATAAACAACAAATTCTCTATAAATTTAACTAGAATATTATAGTTGTATTCTTTAATAATAGATTTGATTGTCTTTTCTATAACTTGGAATGAATAGTCGTCATCATATTTTAATACATTTTGACTCATAAATGTAAAGATTGAAATCACGTGGTTTAAAACTAATTCTGGATAATATTCTGAAATTTCAGAAAGAAGAATAAAGATTTGTTGATGGATTTGTGAATTTTCAGTTCTTCTTAATATTTGAACTAGTTTATTCACTTGGAATATATTTCTATTTATTTTATCATAAATTGACTTTTGCATTATTGTCAATGTTAGTTTTAACATGTATTCATTCTCAATCTTGCTAACTAGTTCAAACAAATGTTTAACAATCAATTCATCCTTCAACTCTTGATTCTTTTTAACCAACCCTTCCAACAATGTCACTAAAGAGTTTGAATTAGAGTTGGAATTAGTGTTGGAATTAGAGTTTGAATTAGAGTTTGAATTAGAGTTGGAATTAGAGTTGGAATCAGAGCTAATAGAGTCCCCTTTGCTCTCTTCATCTTTTAGTTTCTTTTCAGCTGATTTCTTTTCTTTGGATCCCTTTTTCCTCTTTCCTTCGACTACAACTTCATCTTCTTCTGGAACAACAAGAACAGATTCAATCATTTCAATCAACACTTTGGCAGAGAAATTAGAAATCAAAATAATCAAACTTTCTTCTCTAATAATTTTATTCAATAATTCAAATTGCTCTTTTAGTTTTAATTTTGGAATTAATTCTTTTGATGTTTCTAAAAATAGATTCTTAAATTTCATTGTTTCTATTTTTAGAATATTTTTTTCTAACCCTTGCAATCTCAATGTTTTCAAAATTAATTTAAATTCATCTTTTGTTAATTCATCAACTTTGTCAAATTTGTTTATTAATAATGAATAAACATCATTTTCATTTTCTATAAATAATTCTACAATGAAATTCAATTGATCTCTCTTGAATACATTTTCAAATAGTATTTCTTGTTTAAATAAACATTTAATAGATTTTGGATCTAGAATAATCTTTTCTTTTAGTTTAACAATTTTTGAAACAAATTTATGATTTATTAAAGAAATGCAATCTAAACAAATTTCTCTAATTCTTTTATTCTTATTCATCAATCCAAAGCACAACTCCAACAAGATCAACGTAGACGTAGTGTTATCATTGCTAGTTTTGTTATCATGTTTATTAGTGTTAGCTTTGTTATTCTCTACCATTCCACTCTTTTCCTTCTCATGGTCTTCAATTAGTGTTAATTTACGTGGGAGTGACTTGAAATAACTTGATAATAGTTCATATCCAATTAACCCATTATGTAATGCAAATGAACTAAGAATAGAAATCAAATTCTTCATATTCTTAAACATTTCTTTCATCATTTCAATTTCTCCATTCTTTATCAAATATTTAATAATTTCAAAATAAATTCCTTCTTCAAATTCTAAATCTATTATTTCTCTTAAATATTCTCTAACAACATTAATTGGCTTTGAAATCATTAAACTAATTGTTCTTTCAGCAATTTCTTTATTCTCTCTACTAAATACAATCAATTCTTTAAACTTTTCATTTTCAATTAACAAATCAAAATATTCTTCATTTCTAAAATCTATTTTCTCAAATTTCAAACAAAATTCAAAATATTCTTTTGGATCTACCCGTTCGATTCCCACTGAAATCTTTTCTATTTTATCCTTAAATTTTTCATTTTCACTCAATCTCAACAATTCATTAAATATTTCTTTTCCTGTTAAATCTATCAAATACTTCAAATCCAAAACATTGTTAATTATTTCTTCATCTTCATCTCTCAATCTATCAATCAAAATACTCCCAATTTCTCTCTTAAATTGTTCTTTATTCTCTTCATTCACAATTCTATCAACTTCTTTAATCGCAGTTAATCTCACAAATGATTCTGAATGATTCAACGCTAAAAATAAACTCTGATCTTTAACAATTGAAAATGATCCAGTCATCAATCCAAAATATTCTTCTTTGATTCCATTTAACTGAACAAACTCACTCATCTCTTTAGAATAATTCTCAATCATCTTTTCTATCACCCCTGCACCTCTCTTTGGCTCCATGGCAAATATCTTTCTCAAAATACTCTCCACAATCTTTCCTTTAACAATTCTCATTCCAATAATCTTTTCAACTAGATCTATTCTAATTTCAATCATTCCAATCACAAATCTCTCAACAAACTTTTGAATTTCATATCTATCTACAAATTCCTTCATCTTCATTTCAATTCCATCAACCAAACTCATTTTATTCAATACTTCAACTGGGATGTTCTTCAAATCTTGCGTTTCAAACAACACACACAACGCATACAACTCTTCATCAACTGTCTTCCCACTTCCTTTAACAATCNGGATGTTCTTCAAATCTTGCGTTTCAAACAACACACACAACGCATACAACACTTCATCAACTGTTTTCCCACTTCCCTTAACAATTTCAACCATCAACGCTTCAACAACTTGCTCACTCAACTTTACATTAGAACTCAACTGACACACAAGCATCATCCCTCCCACTCTAACTCCTTCATCTCCACTCTTCATCGCAGCATTCACAGCCTTCAACACAAGCACAACATTCTCATCATTAAACACCTTCAATCCCTGCATCCACTCAACCAGCAAACAAACTCCAAACGCAAACACCCGTCCCCCAACACCACACCCATACTCAAACAATCGCAATCCAACCTCCCTATCACTCTTCATNTAAACACCTTCAATCCCTGCATCCACTCAACCAGCAAACAAACTCCAAACACAAACACCCGTCCCCCAACACAACACCCATACTCAAACAATCGCAATCCAACGTCCCTATCACTCTTCATCCTATCAACAAGCATCTCCCTCCCAAACCCCTCGCCCTCCTCCCCGCTCTTCACAACCTTGCTCCACTTTCTCTTATAACCCTCCAAAAACCGCCATCTTTCATGCTCCTCAACAGGAACCTTGACACAAATCCTAGCAAAAACAAAAGTCTCGTGCATCCACATCACACTCATCAGCAACTCATCAACAAGCATCCTATGCACTCGCCATTTATCACACAACCACGCATACACATCCATCATCCCGTCACGCATCCACAAACTACTCGCGTCTTGCAAAAATTTCCGCAGTTCTTGGTCAAACTTTGCACTCTCTTCGGATGTCTGCTAAAGAATTTTTTATATGCTTACCATGTGGCCACGATCTACGCCTAGTTGCGATTCACTGAATAGCGTCGCTTGGTACTTTGATAGCGTCGGTTGGCGAGACAACACGCGAAGCGCTCGGCTCAGCGTCTGCTCTAGTGACACAGGGGCATCGGCATCAAATAATCTGCGGTTCAGAGATCGCAGTGTTTCTAACTGTTTTGATAAGGATGACATAAAAATTATTGCAGGGGTTGCTCAAGCCACTGACAGAGTAAGTTGCAAGATGGATAGAGAATGCAGAAGAATGTAAAAAGATTTGAAAATTTAAATAATTAAATAAATTTTATATTCTAATACATTAATATTAACTTTACAATTTTTGTGAATACTTTTCTTCAATAATCTTAATCCAAGGCTTATGATTACAAAGATACTCATCATGCACACTCCTCGCAACATCCTTGACATCAACACCCCGCGCAATATCCGTTCCCACCCACTGCAGCACCAGATACCCAATCAACAGTCCCAAAAACTTGTCGTCCAATACCACCCCGCTCTTCCTCACAATCGACACAACCTCGCCGAGAATATCAGTCATATCGGGAACAGCACCGTTTCTCAAATGTCTGTCAATCAGAATCGGCATCTCGACAAGGAAATGGCTGATGTTCGGGCAGTCGCCCTGATGCGCTTGGCGCAGGATTAAATTGGCTGCGTTTTCGGAATTCTTTTCTAGGATCAGGGAATAAAAGAGTAGGAGAAGATTGGTGTATTGCTCTTGCTCGAGTCTTGTCACTAGGCCGGTGTCTAAAATTACAAGGCATGGTTCATAGTCCTTTGGGTACTTTTCAAGTCCTGTTTCTATTTCTTTTGGTGACTCTAAAGTTTCTTGTAATCTTGGTTTAGCAAAAGGAAGCGGCATTGCATCCATTTCTCCACAGAAATCGAAAAATGGTATTGATTTTACATCCCAAAAGCGGTTCCAAAACTTCTTTGCTCGTTTCAGCTGGAAGCGTATTAGAATATTTCCCGGGTGCAGATCACCATGCGTGAAATTATCAACAATAGACATCTTGATAAAGGCCTTTAACGTCTTGAAAACAATCTTCTCTTTTGCTTCTTCGTCCAAATGTTCTTTTAACTGCATTAACGATGTGCCGGGTTCAAATGACTCGACAATAGTTGACTTGTCACAGTACAAGATTCGAGGAAAACTAACATCCTTTTCTTTCCTAAAATTTTCTCTAAAAATATTCATATGAGCAGCCTCGTTGCGCAAATCTATTTGCTCCATCATTGACTTGCCAAAAACAAGAATCTGCTCCTTTCTGAGAATTGATTGGATTATTGGCAATTTCTCTAGTATTTTGAATGCTTCATATATAATAGTGAGATCGCAAACTACATTTTCGTACACTTTCGGATGTCTGATTTTTACAGCAACTTCTTGCAAAACACCATCAGCATTCCACACACCCTTGTGAACCTATACATTTCAATAGATTATGTTACCTGAGCGATGCATCCTGCTCCAATCGGTTTTACTGCAACATTGATTAACCCCTTTATTCCAAGAATTGCTTTCTCATCCATGATATGAACATAAGCAGAATCGTGAAGGTCACATAAAATACGAGCAAAGTCTTTACCAACAATACTAGTCTGTGTTGCTCTTTTTCCATATATTATATATTTTACAGCCATTGACCCAACTTTATAAAGCATGCACCGTTCCTGCTAAGGGTCCATTTGAACCATTTGTACCAAACTATTTTACAAGGCTTAAAGAATGGGTAAGATATTAACAAAGGAATAAAAAATGCTGCTAGCCTAATGCACCTTTTAAATAGGGTGAAATTCCNAATGGGTAAGATATTAACAAAGGAATAAAAAATGCTGCTAGCCTAATGCATCTTTTAAATAGGGTGAAATTCTGTGGCCTTTTAGGAATAACATCTGCAAATCGTAGTTTCTTGATAACAAATGGTCTATTCTCATGTATTGGCTTTGAAATATTTTGAGAATCGCAATAAATAAAACAAGGTGAATGCTTCACCAACTTCAGGGCGAATGCGAAAAATGCCATTCTTGGAACTTGGAATGTAGGTAAAATTCTAAATGATGTTTCTTGATTCGAAACTCATCTGAGAAAGTCTCGAGCGAATTAAGAAGGTCTAATTAAACTGTGACATCAGTTTAACTCCTTAAGAGCAATGTTTGAATGCATGGTAACTAAGAAACACAATGACAATTGTTATTCCAAGAGATCCAGTTAAAGCTGAAAAATATACCAATTCTTCATCGGTGTTAGATGACCCATTTCAAGAATCAGTTTATCGTCTTATACCCGAAGTGGTACCAGAAAAACCACATCCACCTTTGTACAAATCAATCTTCTCCAATATGGCCAAAAGCGAATATACAACGGGAACTAAACCAGCAGCGTCAATGGGACCTGTCAAAGTTAAGGTTAACCCACCAAAGGAATTTCTCAAAAAGCATTCCAAAGAGCCACGATTACCTCCACGTAAATGTTCAATTTGTTTGTTAAAANCCCACCAAAGGAATTTCTCAAAAAGCATTCCAAAGAGCCACGATTACCTCAACGTAAATGTTCAGTTTGTTTGTCAAACTAGCGAAAGAGTTTCATTATGCTGATAAAGGACTTCGTCCTAGCGTTCCGTCAAAGAAGGAGAGTCCAGTAATTCCAAAGCCGACTAGCATGGACTTTGTCACCACAAATGCAGTTAATATAATCAATTCAAGTATAAGATTTTATTTATACATATTAAGCTCCACAGAAAGTCCCCAAGGAACCATACAGTTATTTGACCAAGAAAGATTATGGGAAGAATCCCAAATACTTGGATAAAAGAAAAGAAGAAAGACATAATGAAGAAGTGCAGAGACAAAGAGAAGAAGCTCTGGCTAATGAAAATAAGCAATACCAGTTACTCCCTGAAGAAGAGCGTTTGAGCATTCTTGCTGGGCTTCAGGCGAAATTGAACAAACTTAACACCGATTACCAGAAGTTATCCTTGACTGTAGATACCATCCCAAAAATTAACCGGTAATGATTATTTGGGCGAGTAATAAATAGAAAAGTAGGTATTGAAAACCAACTAAAGGCCCTTGAACAGGATATTGCCAAGTTTTCTAAGCCGAATATGTATGTCAAAGTTGATGAATAAAGATGATATGTTCCATGTATATTAGAAAAAATATTGTACAATGTCAATGTAGAGGTTTAGAGATTCATTAAGTTTCCTTTTTCAGCATATTTACACTTAAACAATTCTTCGCCATTACATTTTGACCTTCATAGAAGTGTATTTCATCCATTTGAAAATTCTCAATTTTAATGTTCAAGGGAAAGACAGTTCTAATTACTGGCGCTTCAAGAGGAATCGGAAAAGCCATAGCGTTGAGGTAATTAATTGCGTTAATATAGAAAAGATTGGCTCAAGAAGGTGCCAATATTGCGATTGCAGCAAAAACAGCTGATCCTAACCCAAAAGTAATGAATTGGAATTACTTTGAACAGTTACCAGGAACAATTTACTCTGCAGCTGAAGAAATCGAAAAGATTGGAGGCAAAGCTTTACCGATTCAATGTGATATTCGAGATGAGGAGCAAATAAAGAATGCAATTGAAAAAACTGTAGCAAGGTAAATGATAAATAAATGCATGGATTTAGATTTGGTGGAATAGATATATTGATAAATAATGCAAGTGCTATTAGTCTAACATCTACAGAAGAAACAACCTCAAAGAAATTTGATTTGATGAACCAAATCAATTTAAGAGGTACATTTTTAATGTCAAAGCATGCCATTCCATATTTGAAAAAATCAAGCTCTCCAAAGATACTAATGATATCCCCGCCACTGTGCATTTCGGAAAGTAAGATGGTTGAACATGCGAGATAGGATGGTTCGCTCCTCATGTAGCCTATTCCATTGCAAAATATGGAATGTCTTTGTTAGTTTTAGGCTTAGCCGGAGAGTTAAAGTCATACGTAAATCTAATATGTTAAATGGAAAGAACATTGCTGTAAACGCACTGTGGCCGAAGACTGTGATTGATACCGCCGCTTTGCAAGCTATAGGCAACAAGGAACAAATGGGAACACAGGGACGTAAGCCTGAAATCATGGCTGATGCTGCTTACATTCTTCTCTCCCAACCTGCGTCCTACACGTACATTACATTGAAGTTTCTTGATTACTTAGGGGGATATTTGCAATTGATGAAGAATTGTTAAAGAATGAAAGCATACCCCTCGAACAATATGCAACAACTCCTGGAAATAAAGATTTTCTTCCAGATTTCTTTCTTGACGAGGGATATAAACATGAATTGCCAAATAGAAACAAAAAGGATATAAAGTCACCCAAACCTGTGGATCTACAATCTAATTTAGCCTTTAATGAAATGGAGAAACAGTTCTCTTTAATGAATGAATTTGAAAAGAAATCTCTGATGAAATCTGTAAAGAATTTAATTGTACTTGCAAAGATTAATGGAATTTTAGAATTTATTATTAAGGGAGACGAAAAGGAAGATAAATGGATCTTAGATTTGAAAAAGAGTGGGAAGATCTTTCGTGGCGCAGGTGATCTAAAGCCTGACATTTCAATTACATTGAAAGATGAAGATTTTATGGCACTTTATTCTGGGAAACTTTCTGGTATATCGAATATATCAAATTAAAAAGGACAAAAGGCTTTTGCCAGTGGAAAATTGAAGATTAAGGGTGCCATGATGTTAGCTATGACATTGGAACCCTTGTTTAAGAAATTGAAGGGTTCATCAAAACTTTAATAAAGAAAAGGTTTTATTTTTAGACTGATTGAAGAAGTCCAAAGTTTCCAACTCTGTGTTTAATTTGAATCTTTTGAATTTGTCTTTTCACTTCATTATGCTTGCTTGTTAAGAATTCGTAATTATCTTTAAGTTGCTTGACATCCTTTTGTAATTTCTCACAATTGTCTTTTTTGTTTTCATAATCTCTTAACAAATCTCTATTGCCAAGGAGGCCGTTCTTTTGACGGAGCAAAGTGTTGTGCGCCCTTAAGGAATCTCTCTTCATTTTTAAAATTGGTAAACGATCCTTCAATTCATTTGCTTTGGAATCAAGAACTTGAAGGTCTGCATTTCTACGTTCGTTATCCCCTTCAATATAATTCAACTTTTCTTTAATGTGAGTTAATATTTGAACAATCACAGTAATCTTTCTTTTAAGCTTTAGTATTTCCTTTTGTAATACATTTAATATTTTACTTCGTTTCTCTCTTCAATTTTTTCATTGTAGGCTTGATTTTCTATTTTCAATTGCTCAAAATCAATCAAATGCAATCCTTCTCCCAAATCCTCCCTTTGCTTCAAAATTTGTTCCTGTCTCTTGATTTTATTCTTTAATTTTATATATTCCAATCTTATTGCTACAACTTCTTGGGTCTTTTTAGAATCCGCTAGTTCTAACGCTTCAATAACCTCCTAAATTTCGTAAACTACAATTTACTTTTGGCGGCAACTTTTTTCCAGTTCTTCCGTTTTCTGAAGAACAAAGAGCATTCTTTCTCGCTCTTAAGAAATCTTTTTCATATCCTTCAGTCTCCGCTCGTTTAGTTTCTAATTCCTGTTTCAAATCGACCACAACTTTATTGTTTGATGATGCAATTTGATCAAACTTTATCCTTAGCTCAGCAAGAGTTTGTAAATTATTGGCATATCTTTGGTCCCAATCACTCCCAGATCTATCAGAGTCCCTATTACTTTCATCAGCCTATCATGTGTTTGATTGTAATAAAATACCCGTTTTCTCTTGAAATATTCACCCAATCGATGCTGCAGACTTGAATTCTTCAATTTCGCCTTGTCTCTCCTATCAAGAAGCGTCTGGAATCGATTCAATAACTCGTCCTTGTCAACTCTCATCTTTAACAATCTATCTTGTTCTTCAATCTTCATCTTTCGATTATTTTCCTCTTCAACCTCTTTAATCTTCTTTTCTGCAACTTCTTGCTCCTCCTTTTCTTTTTGTATTTGACTGGCAGATTTAGCACGCACTAGATTATACAATTCTTGCAATGAAGGAAGAGACGCCAAATCATTCAGCGAAGATACTTGATTCAATGCCTCTTTCAAAGTGAATGAATCATATCCCCTCTTAGAAGGGTCAACCTTTGCATATGAAGCCATTTTATGGAAATGATCAATGTCTTCTTCTGATACAGTTTTTGAAACGGATATATTTGTATCACGTAATTCTAAATTGCTAGATATTCCTGTGGGTGGTTTAGTTTCAGCGGAATTATGTTTATCTTGCTCTGATTGTGCAATTTCATTATCTTCTTCCTTTACTTCTTCTTGAACTTCTTCTTGATTTTTAATAGGAATAGGTATTTCTGCCGATGACAAATCGACAAGATTCGACTCGTTTTCAACACATATATTTCCTTACGTTTGCGGGATCCTGCTCTTCCATCTCAACTTGGCAACCACCACTAATCTTAAATGATCAATAAAACTTGAATTTATTTCAACCTAGTTTTCAGCAGTTTCACTGATCAAGCCACATGTCAAAGATTTTATTTATTTGCGGCCCAACAGCCTCTGGCAAATCTGACTTGGCAGTTCAACTTGCTTTAAAATATAACGGAGAAATCATTAATGCAGATGCGATGCAGTGTTTGAAAGGTTTATCTATCATAACTAACAAAATTTCTGCAGATGAAATGAAAAACGTTCCACATCACATGTTTAATGAAATTGCTTGGAATTCTGAATTTAATGTGAAAATATATACAGATAGAGTCGTTTCAATAGTAACTTATAGTCATCATTGTAAAAGATTCAAGGAATTTTGGGACAAAATAAGCTTCCAATTGTTGTTGGGGGAACAAATTATTACATTCAGAGTTTACTATTTGATAATTACACAGCTGATAATGAAACAAATGAATCTTTTAATTTTGAATGTGATAATGATGATTTATACGAAATGTTGAAGAATAAGTGTCCTGAAGAGGCAGATAGGTATCATCCGAATGATGAAAGGAAAATAAAAAGTGCTTTAAAAGTAAAACGGTATAAATTTGATGAAAGAGACTTTCAAAAAAGAAAAATAGTAAAGACGAAACGATAATTAGATATCCAAATGCGATGGTTGTCATTATAAAAAGAGATTTAGAGATTTTGGATTTGAAAATTGACAAACGCGCAGTATTTATGATTCAGGTAAGACGCGACGGTCATAAATATGTAGAACGGCGCTGTAGAAGAAGTTGAAAGATTTTTAGATTCTAACAAGATAGACAAGAATGACATTGACTTTACTGACTCTATATTTCAGTCCATTGGTATCTTATCTTCCTATAATTTTTAAGGTTTTCGAGAAATTGTTTCTTACCTTAATAAAATCTATAATCTTGAAGAACTCATACAGAAAATTCAAGTGAATACAAAGAGATACGCTAGAAAGCAACAGAGCTGGTTCAGGAATAAATTAATTCCAGATTGCCAGGACAAGGACATACTAGTTGATGAATTCAGCCTAGACGATCCATCCAGGTTGTACGAGAGTGTGGAAACTTGGTTTAACGGTGGAGTTCCTACCCTTCAAATGCAAAAAATCCTCAAAACGGAAGTAAAACGATATCTTTGTCCTAAATGCCCTGAAAAAATTATTATTGGTCTAAGTGAATGGAACGCTCACATTAAATCAAGTTATCATAGAAAGCGAAAACACGATCCAAATAAATCAGTTTAAACACAAAATTATTATATTCCTTTACTTAGCAACCACACAGATGCCCATTAGTATACCCTGTTCTGGTTCAGATTTGGAACAAGCGTCTAAAATTCAGGAACCTAAATTTAAAAAGAATAATGAAAAAGATTTAAAATTAGAGCCATCAGAAATCGAAGAGATCGAGTCGTCAGATGATGACCCAGGTCATGTTGCAAAACACGGTCCCAGAAAATACAATCCAAAAGAATCCAAGCCCAAGATATCTTTAAAAGATACGTGGAAGCATGAAATAATTACTCCGCATGACTATAAACAACAAAAGAATATCACTCATGTTGCGAAAAAATTAAATCTCAACTATATATATGGATACAGAATCAAGAAATGCAGAAATAACCTTTTCTTTTCAAGAAAGAAAAGTGATAGAGTTATTTACCCGGCCGCGGGTTGCGTCGTCTTCATGGACATTAAAGAAAGGAAACAGATATTCTACACACATCACACTGATGATGTTGTTTCTATTGCTTATCATCCGGAATCAGGCCTAATTGCTTCTGGTCAAGGTATCTAATCATTAAATTAATTAACGTTAGTCGGGGAAGAACCATCTATTCATATTTACAGCGAAGCATCTCAAGTTGTTGATCAATCTATTCCAACAATCAAAATTTTAACTACAGACAAAGTTAGAGCAATATGTTCTTTGACATTTTCACCAAGCGGAAAGTACTTAGTTGCAGTTGGAGATGACGACAATCATACAGTACTGGTGGTCAATTTCATATTTGATAGATCTTTATTTATGACTGGGAAAGAAATAGTTATCCAATATGTAAAGTACATGGACATTCCCAAAGAATTCTTAATGTTGCATTCAATCCGCTAAGTAATTATGAATTTATAACTGTTGGTGAAAAGTTATACAAATTTTGGTCGTTTAACGATACAAATCAAGAGTTGTCCGGGAAAAATGGTATTTTTGGGGATAAAAATAAAATATCTGTACAAATTTAAAGCCATCAGAAAACTAGACTTTACTTTCCATCGCACATATTACTGATTCCATGGTTGCCACTGGAACGACGTCTGGAAACATACTAATTTGGAAAGATCATAAAGTATTTAAATCGATTCCTGCTCATGATGGACCTGTACATAACATCCTTTATCATGGAGACATGTTGTTGACAGGAGGAGGCGATTGTCTAATCAATACATTTAACATGACATATGAAAAAATTAATTGTATAGATTTAAAGAATGTGGGGACTATTAAGGAGAGGCAAGCTGTGAGAAGCTTTGACTTTTTGGGCTCTGAATTAGTTGTAGGCTTCGAGGACTCAACTCTCTCATTAGTTGATCATAAAACTGGAAGCTCAAAAGTGTTTATGAATGTAAGAAATAAGTTATATTTGATACAAAGGGGCATAGAGGCATTGAGGCTCAAGAAATCTGGGGACTATCTGTTAACCCTGATGACAAAAACACGTTTGCATCATGTTCTGATGATGGTACTCTCAGAACTTGGAATACTGTTTCTCATACAATGATTCACTCTACTAAGTTTGATGCCAAAGTGAAATGCTGTGAATACAATAACAAAGGGGTAATCTTAGCGGCAGGACTGGATAATGGCCAAGTAAAAGGCAATGATTTATTAAATATAGGTAGTATGCATTAACTCGCACAAACTGGACGTATTATTTACCATAAAGGATAGCACCTCGCCTATAACAGAAGTTAAATTCTCACCCGACGGTACGCGACTAGCGGTTTGTTCCAAAAATTTTGCGATTAATATATATGATTCGTCAAAGCAGCCATTTGTCTTAAAAGCAAGCCTTCAAGTTACGCTATTTTTGGTTTGTAAAGTTAGGGACATACTAGCCATGTAATTCATGTTGACTTTTCCTCCAATGGAAAATATCTAATATCAAATAGCACCGATTGTGAAGTATTATATTGTATTACACAAATGTTTTTTTTCAATCAGGGAACTTGGACAGTGGCACCCAGGAAAAGAAATTATCTGAACTAAAGGATATTTCGTGGGCGACAAATACTTGTACAAGAAGCTGGGCGACTCAGGGTATTTGGCAGTCTGGAATGGATGCTACCGACGTAAAAGAGTTTGCTGAATTCATTTCATGTAGATTAACTCTTGCGATGTAGACACATCAAAAAAGGTCATTGCATCAGGAGACGACTTTGGGGTTGTACGCATTTTTAATTTTCCTGCAGACCAAGTAAAAGCCTTTAGCTATAAAAATTTAGAAGCTATTTCAAGAATATAAACGACATTCAGCTCTTGTCACAAACGTTCGCTTCACAAAAGACGGTAAAACATTACTAAGTGCTGGTGGCATGGACTCTTGTTTAATGGAGGTAATGAATGTAATGAACAACTATTTAGTGGTCCGTCAATTAATATCCATTAAAAATAAAATGTTCATTTATTTCAAAAAATCAAAATTTTAATTGACTAATGATCCCAGTTTAATAGCCCCATAAATTGGACGTACTTTCTGATTCGCGATATATGCAATGATCTAATTTGAAATTTTCATTACAAAGGAGCTCTTTAGTTGAATGGATATCTGTAGGATATTCATTTTCATTGCTAGTAATTTCCTCGTACAATTGCGATATGAAATCATGGCATTCATTAGACATGAGATTATGACTAAAATTTGTGTCCTTGATATCTTCGGGATGAAGTATATGCCAATTATATCTGCGCTTTGTCTTTTTCTGTCGACTTCTTTGATTCTGGAACCTATTAATACTATCTATTAATATTACCATGTCTGAATGACCTTGGGCTCTAAATTAGTTTTTAGCGCTAGTCTTTGAATTTCGCTGCGGCTTAAATTATGATTTTTAGCGAAAGATTCTTGCAAGTCCAATTTTTGTTCCAAAGAAAATGATGTCCTAGTTCTAGTGTTTGCGGTTTTTGATTTTGGCATTTGTTTTTGTTTTTGTTTATGTTTTGAAATCGGAAGTAAGAAAAGAAATACAAAACGAAAAATCATCAAGTCTCTATTTGTTTGTTCAAAAAGTCATCAAGTTTTTATTTGTTCAAGAAAGCTGATAGGTGTTCCATCATTCATGGTGTTCAAAGCGACTTAAAAATCTTTGTCTTTCCGAAATAACGAATATATTGAGGTCTATAAACAGTTTTTGGTGTGATCTCGATGACTTCAAAAAGTTTCTTTCTTGCCTTTCTCTCTACTCGTTTCATCAAATTATTAACGCTTAGTATCATTACCTGTATTAAATCTCTTTGATTTAATTTAAATGATCAAAACCCATTAAATGGGTCGCGCTATGTATTATAGTCTTCAGTAGTACTCGGTTAAAATCTCGTCCATATCTTTGACAGTAGGCTTTTATATATGGCAAAGAAACATATATGTCTCCCAATATTGATTGATTAGGATCTTCAGAAATAGGATTATGCATCAAAGTCTCAAATTTGTGGACCTCAAATGTGTCTATAATTCATTTTACTTGAATATAGGGGAAAGCGAGCGAATCTGTGGCCCTGTTTTTTTCCGCGTATGTTCTGTTAAGCATTTTCATGTAAGCATTTCCAACAAATGTTATATTCACATGCCACTTATTAACATCACATCCCAAAATGCCGAAAATATTCCCAATATCACGAATTATTTTTTTGTTAGCTATCAATAGATTGGGCATTCCTTTCCTGAAATTGATTACAATCGTACCAAGACATACATGAATCATTAGACCTGAAATTGTCGAAGTGAAAATTCCTTCATTAGGAAATTAACACAAGAAAATTAATTCGAAATAAAGTACAATATTTCTGTTGAATGTTGTAAAGGTTACAAAAAAATGTGCTCGTGATAATTTGTCAATTATCCTCCTTAAATCAAATATCACTAAATAACTAATCCATTTTTATTTAAAAATACAATATATGGAATAACTAAGTAGCGAGAGGTAAAGTAAGATATCAAGCCAAGAGCAATCGATATAGGTAAAGCAGGAAGTGCTTTTTCGTATACCATCAATAGTAATAGAGTTCCGCAAAGTCCAGTCAAAAGAGATATTGAACAAGTAACAAATGAAATCCAGTCAAGCATGGCTGCTCTCGCAATGATTACGCTGTAAAAGATAAAGTCCCCGAGCCCCAATTTCACTCCGTCTCTAATAGTGTCATCTGTTTCAACTTCAGGAGAGGTTATATTATCAACAATCTCAAAAGAATTTTTGTTTTCTAAATCATCAATACCTACTTGAACTTGATATACTCCAGGTGATGCCNATAGTGTCATCTGTTTCAACTTCAGGAGAGGTTATATTATCAACAATCTCGAAAGAATTTTTGTTTTCTAAATCATCGATACCTACTTGAACTTGATAAACTCCAGGTGCTGCTTTCATTGATTTTGACGTATCTGCCATTCCCACAGAATATAATAAACCAGGAAGAGCTTCATTTCTTTCTTCTGCGGTATTAATAAGCATTTTCAGAGGACCCTTTGGGCAAAGGACAGCGAAAAGGTCTTACAATTACAAATACTATTGTTTACCGTAAATAGATACTACGCTCACCACGCACCATGCTGTCCATTCCGGCAAGCGTGCCATGTTTGTTGCAAGTAATGCAGAAACTACCACTAAATAGGATTGCTGAATATATAACGGCGCATGATAATATATGCATAACAATCCGACTGCTACAAAGTTCCACAAGCAGAAAAAGAACGTTACATAATCCATGGCGATATTGTAATATCTTATTATACCATAGAAAGTCAATCCTCCGGTGCCTCCGAGAATCATTGACGTTGAAAGGCCGAGCCATGCATATATTAACTGCTCTAAGTAATTGAAAATCCTTACTTTGTATAATTTGAGAACATAACATAGCACAAATAAAAGAGTCATCCCAACAATCGAACCTAATACTATCAATGCATTGATTAAGGACCCACCCAAAATGGTTGAAGTCGAATCACCGGATGACTGCTTATAAACCAAAGTTCTTGATTTAAATAATGTTTAAAAGTTTACGGTGATAAATTACTACTTTTCTCGTCAATTGTAGTTAATGAAAACCAAGATACTAAACAAAACGTAATTAGGAGAGGCTTAAATAGATTTTTAACTTGAATGCAAAAAAATCTCAAGTTCTCTTTATAATCTTTCTCTGGGTCGGTATTATCCCTTGCCTCTATTTCAAGTCTTTGTGTACTAGTATTGTCCATATCTAAATGATTCCAGCCACATGAATTTCGTAATAAATTCAATTATGCCATTCTGACAATCTAAACAGTTCTATGTATCAATAATAAAGCCAGTGCACGTACACTTAGTATACGGGAGTCTAGAAGAGCATTGTTGATATCTGCGCCACTATGACAAAACGACCAAAGGTCCCTTGGTCTCAAAAGGAGACAGAAGATTTGATCCATGGTATTATGGAGGTAAATTTTTTAAATTTAAATGTTTAGCATGGTGTTGGTAACTGGAGAAAGATTGGAGATGATATCAAGTACAATTTTCATGTTAGGCGAACAAACGTTGATTTAAAAGACAGGTAAATATTAATCCCAAACATTTTATTGATTTCGTGTTTTGAAAAAGCAATATCTTGAAGGTATTCCAGATTACGCTGATATGTTGTCGACAATAATTGGAATGAAGCCTAAAACACAATCAGTTGCAGCCTGTATATTACAGTGCAATGGTAATTCCTTGGTAACGATGCCTTTGAATTTTGTTAGTATGAAGTTTTAGTGATTAATGCTGATCCAATCGGAGAAGATGATCACAATGGTCGTTGTGTGGAATTATTGTCACTTGAGGAGTTACAGGAAAAATATGGTAACTGGAAAGAACTTTTGTATGAATACTGGCTAAAAGATGTTTCATCAACACATATTTTAATTACGGCATTAAGGTAGATTTTGCATGTACTCTCTGAAATTAGAGATATTAACGGCATGAATGTTGCTAGCTTTGACGAATACTTGAAAAACTTAAAGTATATTTTATCCATTTAATAACAAAGGCAAAACATAGCTATTCCAGCGGACGAAATAATAACCGTCTAGCTAATAAAATACTTTTTGCAACCTATTTTTAAGTTTTGAAAAATTAGGGTTAGGATTTTCACCCTTGTTCAATTTTGTAAACACATGGAATTCCCAGACCGTTGTTGGACTCTGTATGAGATAGAAAACTTGATAACTGGTTTAATAAGAGTAAAATACAAAAAAATTGTTTAACAGCATAATTATTGTCATAGATCCATATATCGAGACGAAACGTTAAAATTTCACAACAGAAGTGTAAACGATGTGAAAAGAATGTAAATATATAGTATTGACTTATTCCAGGAAGAAAATTTTGTTGAATCAAGCTGCCCAATTTCCGAATAGTTTGCCTGGATTTGAAAAAGAAACGGTGGTGGAACAATTGACGATCCCAAAGCATGTTCGAAACTTGAGCATAATTGACCATAGGCTTATGTTTGGAAAGGGAAATCCTAGCTTTGGATTACAATATAGAGCATATGAGCTTTATTGGTCGTCCGATGAAGGTGATGATACTAGGGTAAGTAGGATTATTGTATTTAATAGGTGTGGATCCGCAATGATTGCATTGTAAATGGCGTAAACTTCGAAAAGAGACAAGATTTTGTAAATTTGATTGAAAATTATTTGATATTGACCTTGCAAAAGCATGAAAAAAGAGAATTAGGCGAAGAGCCCTCGAGTTTTAGAAAACAAGAGTTGCATAAAAGAGAAAGATTATCTTTTTCACCGCCCCCTGAAGAGTCTGAGGGTACTGAAAGCAAGAAAGATCTTGAAGACAAAATTGATGAAAATGACGAAGCTGGCAAATTGGAACAAATTGAAAGACTAAAGCCAAAAGAAATAACAAGTGTGGTTGTTAATGAAGAAGTTTTAAAAGACTCTGATAAGGCACCGAAAGAAATCAGGAAACGTTCAAAGCGCAACCTTAAAAACCAAGAAACAAATGAAGTCCCAATCGAAAAAGTCAAGAAATCTAAAGTAATGTATATTAATTGAATTAATTTAGAAGACGAAAAAGAATGAAGAACAAAAAGTTGA
>KE560395.1:0-31812 GCA_000442015.1 Rozella allomycis CSF55 | reverse complement strand
GTGAGGACGTCAGTTATAGATGGTGAATACATAAAGTTTCGAACCAACAAAGTTGCGACGTTTGGTGAACTCAATTCTGCTGCTTTTGATGCTTCCATACGTAAAACAATACCCAAACTAGTCTTCTCAAGCTTATTTAAAAGAAATTCAAATATTTTCGGGGCATCATTGGCAACTGCGCGACTTAAATACGTATCACCATATTCAATAGTCTTTCCCGGGGGTATTTCAATTTGCGAATAAGGGTTAATATGACTTTGCAAATCTAATAATTTGAAAATCTTGATGGAATCCCTAGCAATAACTTTTGCCATGATTTTTTGGAATAGATATGCGCTTTTCTTCACGTGGTAAGCTCTTGATGTTTGAAACATTGCAAAAATATTGACACAATCATACCAGGCGGCTTTGGTCATAACGTTATGCACATTGGCCTTTGAAATTATTGATTTGTACAATTCGTTTCCTTCTAATTTTGCAGTAATACTTTTGGAACCAAGAAGCTGGTCAGTCAAAGGCCATAAATTATTCGTGTTGCTGATTTCTACCATAATGGTAGATTTAAGAGCTGGTTCTAAATCTAAACTTGTAAGGAAAATCACGGAAATCAACTTTGCATTTTTTGTCTCATAAATATCACTTCTTGCCTCTTTCGATTGCACAATTTCTCTTATCCTTTTGGAATCTTGAGACCTTACAGCCTCTTTGAATTTTTTCACAACATCCTTTGCGTCCATTGCATCTAATAAATTGTAATAGAAACTATTCGTTGCTCGAAGAGACATAGTAGCGTTAGTGTCTAAATAACTTTCGATTCTTCGAATAACATTGTCGGGAAGTGAATTAATTGATCCGCTTGAATCGGGCTTACTCCATGCCTTTTCACCCAAAATGCTTGCAGCTAAAAAGAAAAAAATTCTCATCTACCAGGGTCCAAATCCAATCTGATAGAAATTTACGTAATACAAACATCAAATCTATTGAATTTTACCAAAACAGTGCTTAATCTAGAAATAATTATCTGAAATCGAATTCAAACCTNATCAAATCTATTGAATTTTACCAAAAGAGTGCTTAATCTAGAAATAATTACCTGAAAATGAATTTAAACTATCAATTCAGCAATTGTTCCTACCATTCACCAATCGGAGGATTTTCTTCTAAGTAACGGTTAAAATATCCGTCATTTATCCGAATTCGTCTTTCATCCATGATTTCATTCCTATATTCCTGCCTCTTGGCTCTGATATGTATTGTGTCTGCAGAAAGCACCAAGTATACAACGCCAATTGATGACTCTTCATTAATTTGCCAAGAAACTAAAGGATTATATTTGAATAGAATGGAACGTTTTAATGATACTCTAATGTCTTCATGCGTAGCAAACACATCTGATATTGTCAAATGGTCATACAAGGTCTCCTGGCATGTGATCAGTACATTTCTTGTTTTTCCCAACTCCACGTTTGATGCACCAGGGAAAGCTTATTGTCTAAGTTCAAAGGCGCAATCTCAGAATAAAACTCTATGTGATACTGTAGGCAAAAGCGGTATCTGGAATCTCGATGTCAAATCACATAACACAGCGACTGTTTCAACTGTTCTGAAAAACTCCAAGACGGGAAAATCAAGCACTTTCTGCTTATGCAACACAATGAAATTAACAAAAAAGAAGCAAGGAAAGAGCTGTGAGAAACTGAAAATTGTGCCTGTAAACAAAGCTTGGTCCATTCAATTCAAAGACGCCCAAAAGAATGCTCTTAGGCTTGTATCTGTACCAATTAATATATTTCAGAAAAGAATAGAAATCGAAGGGGCGTATTTCTGGAGAAAACAGGGAGACTTGTTCACGAAACCTGAAGCACCATACTTGAAAAAATTGTTATTGAAATCACCTGTGGGAGATACTGACTATCAAGTGAATGCTATTCTCTTAGATCCAAAATCTACTGATTTGGAGGACCTTTGCCTTACAATCGATGACAGAGAAGGGCGCAGAAAGAATTGTGTTCCAAAGCGCAAGCCCCAAATATGGAAATTGGATATAAATATTGGCGATTCAACCGTCTTCATCTCAAACACCAGTTCCAAATGCTATTTATGCAACTTTGATCTCGTAAAGATCAAGCGCAACAATTGTGGAAAACTCAATCTAGAAGTTATCAACAAGGAATGGACTATCAAATCTCCAACCACTGGGCAGATCCGTCAAATTATAATTACCGATGCCGTCTAAATAAAAGAGATTCAAGTACATCATATTTTAAGTTTATTTACTATACAAAAAATTTATTACTGAATTAACGGAATATCATCAGAAGATAGTCATATATATCCAAAATCCCTATCCTTGAGAATCAACGGTGCGACAAGAGTCCAAAGATACAACAGCGACGTGAGCCAGCTCATACAAATCTTGACCCAAACCGGCGCATAATTATTCTTAATAACAAACGTATTCCCTTCCACCAGCGTCGGATACCCCCAATCGGTGATCACAGCCGCCATATAAAACGCCGCCAGTACAAAAGCAAAATGAAAAAACGAAAAATTGTATTCGATTTCAACCTCATCGGCGTTGCTCTCAGAATCTTGTTTGTGGAACACATCCGAAGAGCCCGTCGAAAAAGCAGCGTATCCCAACGACAGGAACGTAAACAGCAATCCAAGATACGTCATCAGAGTAGCCACACTTTCGTCACTGCTGGTCGTAATCGACCCACATTTTCCGTCCGGATCTTCCGTTACAGCACTCGCCACCAAATACACATTATAAGCCCCAATCATAGCAGCCTGCAGCAGTCCCGACCGCGAGTTGATCTCTTGTATTTTCGGGTTCACCGACGCAACCGACACAGCGACCATCAGAATCAGATTCATCGTCACAAAAAACGAATTAATACCGCACCCCTCATTCTTCGTATAATACACGTACAGTAGCACAGTCACCACAAAATTAAACGTATACAGCACAAAAGTCGACCCCAGTAGCAGATACTTGTACATATTGCTGTCGGACATTTCGTACTTGCCGACCCAATCCTCAGCCCACGAGCACGCAAAGTCGACCAGGATGATCGCCTGCAGGATGATAAACACGGCACTAAAGACAACCGCCGCAATCCAGTATTTCTCGAAAAACGCATCTTGGATAAAGAACGAGCCTATTACCAGCCCAACCCACATCAACAATTTCAGAGGCCAAAACCCATTCTGCAAATGGCTGCGGGGATCGTCCGTATTCTTGGCGCCAAGCAGAAACAGCGCCAATATGGCATGATACATTACCAGCGCGAAACTTATCTTGAGGACGGAAAAGTATTCAAACATTAGTAAACATTGTGTCGACGTGCATGTGTTGTTGGGCATTTTCAGCAGTATGTTGGAGCCCGATGTGTTTAGAATGTAGGCAATTATGGTGGAGACTATGAAACCGCCGGTATAGATGAGTTTTGTGCTGATTACTTTGGAGCATGGGACTGCTTTGCAGCAGCATTTTATTGTACCCGATGCAGCACAGCATGCTGAATTTTAATTGTTTTTATGGATTACCTGCATCAGCGAGACAACAGGAAGCTAACGAAGCGACGCAAGCCATTATTTGTGGCGCAGAGTTGATGACCAGATATATACTGTGAATACCAATGAATTAATCCAATTTTGGGCGTCTCTAGACGCTATTCATTATTAGTTACCTAGATAAGTCATGAAATAACACATCGCATTTTCGATCTCATTTTTACTAAAAACTGATAAAAGACCAAATGAAGAAGAAGCATTGGTTATCGTTAATTTATCATACTTCAAAGTTCAAACTTTGATCGTAAGTTTAAAACGAATAAACAATTTGAAGTGAATGTGGCGCATTTAATCCAATTATTGGTAAAAGGTATTAATGTTTATGGGTACATATAAGAGAATGATAGAGTATATGAAAGTGAAATACTATCAATACGAGTTGACAACGGGATTGTACATGTTGGAGCCATGGGAAAAGTGTATTTGCAATGGAATATTTATGATTGGAGGGATGATGGTATTGTATTCCAGTATCAATTACTTTTCAGTTTAAACACTAAACATTAAAATAAATGACTTTTAAGGGTTAAAATCACACATTAATGTTTATTTAATTCAATTAAAGCTTGGCAGTATTCTTTAACACTTTGAATACTTTTTCCAATTTAGCAATGGCGGTGAAATCACCGGTTAATTTAATTTTAGAATTGAAGAGGGCAATTTGAGGGGAATATTTACCAGTAAGGAGATCAACAAAGTCATCATCGTAAACACGAATGGTTAAATCAGGGTTGTTAACTTGAGATAAACTAAAACAAGGATTTGATTTAAGAATAAGACTAACAGGAAACACACATCCATAATTATCAATAACATCAAATTGAAAAGAAGACTTCAACTAGTTGAAATAGAAAGATAAACTTACTTTGGCTAAATCAGAATTTAACTTTAAACTTTTTAACAAGGGAATTGATTTGAAAGAAGAAAAAGAAGCAATTAATTTTGGAAAAGAAGAATCTTTTAATTCAATAGCAGCATTTGTTATAGCGAACACATTTCTTTCCAAGACTTTGACTTGAAAGATGATTTTATTTTCAACTTTCCACATTTCAGTTTGAATTGTTTCACCAGGGAAAACATGTTTATTGAATCTAACTTTGATTGATTTAATTTGATTTGAATTTAAATTAAACGCTTCAAGAATCATTCTAGTTGAATAACCAAATGTACACAACCCATGCAAAATAGGTTGATCAAATCCAGCTAAAGAAGACATTAAGGGATCAACATGAAGTGGATTCTTATCAACTAATAAACGATACAAATCTGCTTGTGTTTCTGGAATAAAATCCTTTGAAACAAAATCAGGTGAACGATTAGGTGGATGATTATCAGATATTGCAGCTGATGGTCTTTCAACTGACCATTTCTTTCCAACATTTAATTTTGTTAAGCCTAAAATATAACTAGTAGATTCACTAACAAATAAAACATTTCCATTCTCATCTTTTGTTATTGTCTTTATTAACACTGCTGTTGCTTTCCCTTTATCAACAACATCAACTATTTTAGATTGAGATTTCATTTCTCCTTTAATTGGAACATTCCCAACAATTTCTAAATATTGTTCTCCATGCAATAACATCATTGGATTAAACGGTGGTAAATATTTATCCAATGGAACACTAAACGATGACAGAAACCCTGGTATCACTCCAATTGAAGGAACAGCTGAAAATCCATCAGACAACTCAAACGTATACTTTAAATCTTTTCTTTTAGCTCCAACACTCAAATTATACAAAATAACAATCTCTTGATTCAATTTATAATCAAATATTGGCAACTCTACTTTTCTTATCTCTTCCACATTCACACTCTTAACAGTAGTCTTATCAATTGCTTTATCATCAGTCTTGTCACTTGGTTTGTTAACATTCTCTACACTTGATATCATCATTGAAAGAGACTCAGTTGGATTAGTTGGATAATCAACACTCTTAAAATCAACAATCTCTTTCCACTTGGATGCAACTTGCTCAATACTAAATCCATTCCTTATGGGAAATGCTACTCCCCTGCTTCTCTGCCATCTAACTCTTGATATCCATCCTGATCCAACTTCAAACACACCTCCACTAACTTCATTCTTTTCATTGGCTAAATATCCAACAAACGGCGCTACAAAATCAGGCTTCAATGCTTCCACTATCTCTGGTGGCAATATCGTTGCTATTAATCTTCTTTAAAATTCTTTACCTGTCATTCTGGTACCTGCATTTGGTGCCACAGTATTCACTTTAATATTAAATCTACTTCCTTCTTGCGCCAAAGTGTTACTCATCCCAACCAACGCCAACTTTGCTATTAAATATATAAATAAACTCCACTTTACCCGCACTGTAATTAGCTTGTCCAAAATTTCCATATAATCCAACCGCTGATGCTGTATTCACTATTCTTCCATACTTTTGCTTAATCATAAATGGCCATGCCGCTTTAGCCACTTTAAAACTACCTCTCACATGCACTCTTTGCACCAAATCCCAATCTTCATCACTCATCCTCATAAAACTCTTGTCTCTCAATATCCCAGCATTATTAATGACAACATCAACCCTTCCAAACGATTTAATTGCCGTATCAACAATCTTCTCCCCTTCTTCAACTGAATCATAATTAGCTACAGCCTTTCCACCAAAGCCTTTAATCTCTTCAACAACTTTATCTGCAGCTCTTGAACTGCTTCCCTGTCCTGTTGTACTCACGCCCAAATCATTCACCACAACACTTGCTCCCAATCTTCCAAACATCAATGCATAACATCTGCCAATACCCGCTCCTGCTCCAGTAACAATCACCACTCTTCCATCAAACCTCATATCCTCCCTACTCTCATTCCTCTTCAATTCCCTGGCCTTTTCCGCCAATCCTACCCAATCAGTATCAGTTATCGCAGTTGGATACTCCACATTCTTAAAATTCATAGCCTCTTCAATCTTGGCGCCAACAGCTGCAGGCGTCAAACTCTCATCAGTCTTCAACAGCACCCCTTTGCTTCTCTCCCATCTCAACTTGCCAACATACCCCGCTCCCAACTCAAACAACCCTCCATTCTCCTCACTCTTCTCATGACACAGCCATCCAACAACTGGCGCCACAAATTCAGGCTTCAATGCAGCTAGCAACTCAGGCGGCAACACACTCTCAGTCATCCTCGATGCCGCCAACGGTGCAATAATATTCGTATAAACATTATTTCGTGCCCCCTCTCTCGCCAATGTAAACCCAAAACTAGCCAACGCCGCTTTAGCTACAATAAAACCTCCAAACAACACCTACCCGCACTATAATTAGCTTGCCCATAGTTCCCATAAATCCCAGCGGCACTCGACGTCATTATAATCCTACTAACAACCACCCATCAACCATACCTCCCATACTTTTGCTTCATCAAATGCGGCCACGCAGCCTTGGTCACCTTATAACTGCCCCTCACATGCACACGATACACCAGATCCCAGTCCTCATCACTCATCTTGGCAAAACTCTTGTCTCTCAATATCCTACTCCCAAACATCCCATCCTCTTACCCCGCATTGTTAATCACTATATCAATCCTCCCAAACGCTTTCAATGCACACGCAACAATCTTGTCGCCATCCTCAACAGAATCATAGTTTGCAACAGCCTTGCCCCCATTCTTCACAATTTCAGAAACTACAACATCCGCTGCATTGGATGAGTGCCCTGACCCGCTGCGAGTCACCCCCAAATCATTCACGACAATGCTCGCTCCACGAGATGCTAGCAGGTGCGCGTAGGTGCGGCCGAGACCACCGCCTGCGCCAGTGATAATTGCTACACGTCCTTGAAAGGAAAGTTCAGTCATTGATTTTGACCAGGGTTTAATTGGATAATTGGTCTTTCAAACTTTGAAAGAATTAATTAATTTTGTATACGCATAGCTATGCTAATTTAATGATATCAACGATGCTTAATAAAAATGAAACTTTAGATCTAACTTGTAGCATTTACTATAAAAGACTAGGGCGATTTATTTATGCAACATAACTATGACCCGTTATTGTGAACAGATCGAATAACTTTTTACTAGACATTTTCAGCTTGTGGCGAAACCGGATTGCAAACGAGTTTCCTCATAGAAATATATCTGCGAATAGAAAACACCATAATCAGTAATCCAAATATACCAATAAAAGAATTCAAGAATATCATGGCATTATCATCACCAAAAAAGCTTTTGTAATCACTTACAACCATCAACACCAAATTCAACCCAAACCCAGCTAATGATCCAAAGCGGCCTGAATGGTCAGATGCCATAACAAAAGACATTACAAATCCAATTGTCTGGAAAAACACTGATATGAAAAATGACACTAGAAACGTCACTGGATGTCCGACTGGATAGCCATCAACAAGATCTTGATCAAACAACACAACAAATATTACCTCGCATTTCTTCAGAGACTAAATTAATATTAATTGTAGGTTCTGTATAAGGTGGAACAGCATCTGTAGCCACTGATTCATAAGTCTACATTAACAACCAAATTTATGCTTACTGGTGGTATCTCTCCAGTGGCATCAAGCTTTACTGAGTTTTCGGGACTTGGCTTCGCTGGAATATTTACAAATACTGCGTCTTTGGAAGTGGGCGCCATAGGTTGTGCGGTTTCTTGGTGCGTGGATGTTTCGGGGATTTCACTTGTCGGGACCTCGTTTATAGATTATTTAAAAGTTACTGGAGTATATAAATCCGTCGTGTGTGCATTCATTTACCTCTGATGTTTATGAAACAAACGTCGGTGATCAGGGGCTTGGGTAGCCAATAATTTTTGAAGGCAATTAAAAATAGTAAAACATTTGAATCATGTCTATCTGAGATTTTTTCTTCATAATTACTAAAAGCGAGCTGAATAGCTTTTTAATGGTTCAATTAATGACACCAGAAAGAAAAAGAGAAAAATCACTTAATTTATTATACTTTCTACAGCATTATACACATTCTTATCTATATTTTCTTCCAGCTCTTCTTTTGTCAACCATGCATATTCTTGAACCTTGGGTGCAAACTTGCCTCTCAAAATTTGTGACTTGAAATAAAAGATGTTCTCATTAAACTGTGCCAGAGGCTCCCTACCCATATGAAAAAATGTTGCACTCTCTTTATCACAAACATTGTTAACAGCATCAATGGAAACCTATTCTATCAACAAAGAAACCTTACCTCATGCAGGCCTTTCTCTGGTTTAACAATTGAAATTTCTTCACTAGGAAAAGTCCAACCACCCGATTCAATATTTCTAGTCACAAAATAAAGATTCCTGTTCAATTTTCTTTGTAATGATTTTAAATTAGAATCATTAGGATTTTCGTCAATCTTTGGCGGCTCTTCGAATGGTGCTTGAGAAATGGACTCTGCTTCCATTTCCGTTATAGGCAGTAAATCTTGAGGTCCTTGTTTAATGGACGAACCATGCACGAACAGAGTGCCACGGCTTTCAGCGAACCTTTGTTGTTCTTCAAATATTCGATACGTCCATTCCAGCGGATTTGGGGGTGTCATGATAATGGGATTTCGTTGCAGAATGCATGCTGCTCGAATGAAACCTTTTTGGCAAGTTGCAGACATTTGTAAATTTCAGTGGGTAATTGCCGCAAATTGACAATCGTCGCAATACGCAATTAAATTATAAAATAGCATTAAATTTTAATAAAAATTAATCATGTATAATGGAACACCAATTGTGTCTAAATTTAACGCATCACATTTTGAAATTTCAGGTATGCGAAATTTGTCCTTTCTTCCCTCAACATCCGTCCTAAAATCCTTTGTGGACTCATTAAAGAGCGACAATCCGGAAACAATAGTGCGGCTATTCTCGATGCTTCCGGAAATCAATTTTGAAAAAGCGGTGATCACACTAGTAACAAACAACTCTCTCCTTAACTAGACGTCGTTTGACGGTATAATACTAGAAAAGGTTGCCGATGCTGCGATAAAAATGTCCAACGAAATGTACCTGCACAAGGTGAATGAGTACTGTTCGTTTCTGTGCCGGCATTTTGTCAAGATACAGTATACAGACTGTGATTCTTTTATTGGGCTGATTATGAGGTGTTTTATAGAGACGTGTTACAAGCTGGAGAAGTGTGATGCGGTGGTGGAGTTGTTTGAGTTTTATGTGGATGTGCTGAAGGCGGGTGAGAAATATGCGGTTGATGTTTTAATTGAGTTTGTGGATGGGATGAGTACTTGTGTGAAGAGGAATAGGGTGAGCGAGTGTAATTTTGGGATTGTGGTTGATATGATAAAGACGTTTGAGAATGTGGAGTTGGTTGATGTATTGGAGAGAGACTCTTTTGTGGATTTTGTGCATTGTGGATTGAACATGTTTTATGAATTGACGTTTTCGTACTGTGGGGTGGCTAATGCTGAGGAATTTGTGGATGCTGGAATCAAGGTGCCGATGAAGGTTGCAGAGTTTATATTAAACTTTGAAAAGATAATTTTGCATATCAAGGAAAAGACATTTGCTGGAGAAGATTATAATTTCAAGGAATATTCAAAAGCAGTACCGATTCTTTTAAAGTGTTGTGGAATATGTGCAAGTATAAAAAGAAGCAAAGTGTTTGAAAAAATGAAGAATGATTTTCAATTTGTATTTTCAGTGGATAATGAAGATTTGGTTGAATCATTAAAGGGCTTTATTTTGATGATTTATTTTGATAGTGATGAGAAGGAGGAGGAAGCAATAAACTATTTGTGTTCGTTTATAAAAGAAATGTCAAATGTATTTGAAACGTTTCCTTTTCAGACAGATGAATTAATAGAATTGAGTGCTAGAATTTTATTTAAGATTATTAACAAATCGAAAGAAAAGGAAATAATTATTGGCAAAGTTTTTAGTGTGATTTGTTTTGAAGATCAAGATGAAGACGAAGTAGTTTATGAAGGGAGAATGAAGATTGGAATTTTGACGTTACTGTTTTGTTATCTTTTAGAATTTAATAAAGATAGAAAGGGAAATGAAAGTTATGTTTCATTTTTGAATAGATTGCTTTGTTTGAATGATAACTTTATTCAAACGATATTTTCCAAAAGATTAAAGTTATTTTTTAATAATTTAAGTGAAGATTCAATGAAGATTTTATTTGAACATTTGATGAAGAATGTTGTTAAAACAAAAGAAGCTGAATTTTGTACAACGAATAAATGTTTGATTGAATTAATAAATGAAGGAAATATTTTAAAGAATGTTAAATATGAAATTGGGAAAAGTTTTATTCAAAGATTTCTTCAAATTCTGCATGAAACGAGAATGAATGCAGATTTCAAGTTTGAATACGTTTCATCTTTAATTTCAATCTTTTCAGAGTTTATAAATACTTTTAATAAATTTATTAAAGAAGAAATAAAAGAAGAAAAGATAATTAAAGAATATTCTGAAATGTTTACAGAGATTTGGATGAATTGTGTTTGGCTTGGAATTTTGAATGAAGGCCATTTGAATGATTTTGATGAAGACGCGTTTTCTAGTATGACAGAGAATAGTCCAAACATTAACATTGAGCATTTAAGTTTATTAAACATTTCATCGCATCCAATTCTGTCTATTGATTCTTTATTAAAAGTTTCTAATGAAGAAAAGAGATCTGCACTTATTTGTACATGTTTGAGTGTTCATTTTCAAAATAAATTAAAACAGTGTGATTTTGATTGTCTATTTGAATATAAAACATTTAGAATGAGAGATAGTTTGATTCATGAAAAGATTGCAATTGTTTTAAACAAAGAATTGGATTTGTATTTGGAAAAGGCTAGTTCGCTTGGAATAAAAAAGGCACAAAGGTTTGCAATTTCATTAATTTCCAATTCATGTTCACATTTTGTTGAAGATTGTACATTCTTTGTTGATAAGTTTGTTAATTTGATAGAATTGAATAAAGGATTATCAACCAATTATGAATTGATGAATTTTATTAAGCATTTTATTTTGGAAATTTACGAAACTTGTAGGAGGGAAGAAATTCAAGGTAAACTATTGTTTTGAATGATTAGAAAGATGTTTATGTAAAATTTAAGAATGAAAATATTAAAATAAATCTGTCTGTTAGAATTGATAAAAGAAAGAAAGCGCTTGAAACATTTATGATGGCGATGCATGATTTCCCAATGAATCAATTGTTGGATGAAACATTGAAAACTAGCCGAGTAAAATAATTAAAGTGGATTAAAAGGCGTTTATTGAAGAAGAAGAATTTAGAAAGTTGTTTAAACAGATTGAAGTAAAGTATGATAGACCATTAGTGATTGGAATGAAACAACTTGGAATAGAATTAACATTTTCAAATATGGAGAATGTTTTAAGAGAATGTATTAAGAATCATAATTTATTTGAATTTGTTAATTATTTTGTGTGTCATAAACTTGAATTGTTACCAACCCTTGTTAGAAGGTTGTTTAAGATTTTGTTGATTAAAGGGAAAGAAAAAACAAATAAAAATGAAAGGAAAGAAAAAGAATTAAATTTTGATTATTCAATTCATTTTAATCCAATTGAAAGAGATGAAATTAAATTGGGATTTGATGTGAAAGATTTATTGAAAGCGTTAAATCTTCTAACTAGATTTATTTATACAATTGAACAGTTTATTTATGTAACAGAAATGACTTTGAATCTTCTTTGTGAAATTAATTCCCCATTGAGTGTTTCAAACGCATTTAAATTATTATCACATCTTTCAATCAAAATATTTCATCTTTTATTAATCTCTGATGCTTTCTTTGCTGCTAATATGATTTCTTCTTTACTAGAAGGTTTCTCCACTCTAGCCAACAATTGTTTGGAAATGCCATTTGATCCAAATTTGAATGCAGTTGATTTATTGAATGAAATTGATCAGTTTAAAGAATCAATCACTAGCAGATTAACAGATAAAAATTCAACAAATCCTTCTAAAATTAGTAAATTTCATTAATTGCAAAGATAGGAAATACTTTGTATGAAAGGTCTTTTGATTGTGGTGAAGTTCTTATTTGTNTACAAATTCAACAAATCCTTCTAAAATTAGTAAATTTCATTAATTTAATTAATAGGAAATACTTTGTATGAAAGATCTTTTGATTGTGGTGAAGTTCTTATTTGCATTTGTTACACTCTAGAATCTCATTTCTATTCTTTGTATAATACAAATCTACCAAAACCATTAGATCCAAGAGATAGTTTTTATACCCCTGTAATATTATATCTTAAATGTTCAATTAGGATTTGTTAAGGAATATTTTTAATTTGAATCAGAAATTGTTTGTTTCTATTTTTACAAATCCATATTTCTTTGATAATAAAGATGTGATAACTTTTATTACATCCAAAGCCAACGCATTTGTTGATTATCCTAAATGCATGCAATTTGTTCTCAATTCTTACAAGAAAATGAATGAAGAAGCTTTATGTCACGTAAAAATTAACTCATGTTTAATAAAAGTTGTTGTTGTATTGGAAGAGAATTCCGATCCCTTCAGCAATAACAGTGTTGGAACACAAATTCTCTCAAAAAGCAATTCTGCAAAACTTTTGTTTCAGAGTTTTACATTCTCATTCACCACATGATAATTTATTCTTTATTCCCCAAATTGTTCAAGCTTTAAGATTAGATGGATGTGGCGCAGTTGAAGAGTTTATATTAAGAACTGCGTTTGTTTCTCCACAATTCGCTCATCAAATCATTTGGAACATTAAAGCGAACATGTATGTGAGTTGGGAGACAATGCAAGTAACTCCATTTAATCTTTTAATATAGCCTGATCAATTAGCCCCTGTTTTTGAAAGAATAATTAAACAAATAATAGATAGATTCAATCCTANGCTCATCAAATCATTTGGAACATTAAAGCGAACATGTATGTGAGTTGGGAAACAATGCAAGTAACTCCATTTAATCATTTATTATAGCCTAATGAATTAGCCCCTGTTTTTGAAAGAATAATAAAACAAATAATAGATAGATTTAATCCTCCTGATTTAGAATTTTATAAAAGAGAATTTGATTTCTTTGATAAAATTACAAGCATCAGTGGAACTCTGCGTCCATTTGTTAAAAAGAGTAAAACTGAAAAGAAGAAAAAGATTGATGAAGAACTTGCAAAGATTTCTGTTGATCCTGGCGTCTATCTCCCCAGCAACCCTGAATCAACAGTCATTGACATTGATTATCTGTCAGGTCGTCCATTGCAATCTCACGCCAAAGTAATAAACATAAACAATATATTTTCAAGGCGCCTTTCATGGCTACTTTTCATGTAAAGAACAACGATGGCTCTGAACAATGGCAATCAGCTATTTTCAAAGTAGGCGACGACTGCAGACAAGATGTTTTGGCTCTTCAGCTGGTGGCTATTTTCAGAACAATCTATTCCGATCTGAACCTCCCACTGTATCTCTTTCCCTACCGTGTTGTTGCGACTGGCGCTGGCATGGGGATCATTGAAGTTATTCCAAATTCAATGAGCAGGGATCAAATGGGCAGAGAAAAGCTGAATGATCTTTACGAATTCTTTATTCTGAAATTTGGCAAAGAACATTCCAATGGATTCCATAAAGCTAAAATTGCGTTTATTCAGAGTATCGCTGCGTATTCAATCATCTGCTATTTGTTGGCGATCAAGGATAGACATAATGGGAATATCATGATTGATGAAAAGGGCCACATTGTTCACATTGGTAAGGTTTGGTTGCTCTTTGAATGTAGATTTTGGGTTTATTCTTGATATATCGCCAGGAGGTATCAATTTTGAAAGTGCGCCGTTTAAACTAACGTCTGAAATGCTGGCTATCATTGACTCAGATCCAAACGATTATTATTACAAGTTGTACGAAACTATGTGTATTCAAGCTTTTTATGTGGCCAGAAAGCATTATGCGATGATTGTTGATTCTGTCTCGTTGATGCGCAATAGTGGGCTGCCGTGCTTTAAAGGTAGTGAAATAGTTAATTTGTTTTTAGATCAAACTGTGAGGAAATTGGAGAATAGGTTTGCTTTGCATTTACATGATACCAAAGTTGTACAGTATGTGAAAAACTTGATATTGAATTCTTATGAAAGCAAAAGATCTAAATTATATGATTCTTTTCAAAAGCAGACTAATGGTATTCCCTATAAATAAACCGCTTATTTCTATATTTATTATCAATTTAAACTACTTAAAGCTTTGTGTTCTATCTAATAATTATTAATTAGATGATTCAAAATCGTTATTTCAAAATTTTTAAAAGTTCATCCACTAGTCTCTGAAGTCGATGGAAACTGTGTGAACTCCTACTCTTAAACAGCGCAGAATCAACTCTGGATAATCTTCAACATTCGATCTGTTATCGGCCACCAGGGACAAAATAAGTGCAGCATCTTCAATGCATTGTCCAGCATTATTAGCGACAATATCTATCTATTCAACTCACAAACATCCTCTTACATATTCTCCCAGCAATTCCCTGTTTTCCCTCAAAATAAACACTTTGGATTCCACACTAAGCAACTCTCTCATATTATTTGATCTTAAAATACGCTGTACAAATGATTTTGGCAGACAACAGTTCATCAACGCTTCTTTTTCACTCCCCTCAAGTGACTTTATACATTCACTCAAAACACTCAAATACTCGTTAATCACTTTAACATCATCCAGAATCTGCAACAGCGGTCCTATCCGCGCCAATAGTTTAATCTTTGAAGGCACATGCGAAATTCCCTTCAACATTACCAATTTAACTTGAATCGCCCTTTCAGTACTGTAAAGAAAAGAATCTATAGATTTTTCTATCGGCAAATTGAATGTTTCAAGAAATCTGATACACTGAGCCAGCTTTTCGTTTTGCAATGAATGAAATAGTGGCTGTCGCAGAATATACAATAGAGCTTCATCGCAGTCTACTTTAATATGGATTTTAAAGTGTACTATTGAAGCCGTCCGCATTGATTTGGATATCCATAGCCTTGATCCGCTCGACAATGGATATAGCCGAGTCAATGAACTGCGCGCATTTTTGTTTATCGCAAAAATCGGCTCTGTGCGTTATGTAATAGTTGGCAAGTCTTGAAAGCGCTTCCTGTATCTTGTCGGCAGATGAAAGAACATTTTCCGTGAGAAAATCATCCATCAGAAATTTCTCAAAAGATACAGTCTTTCAAGATAGAAAATAGATAACTGTATACAAAATAGTCTATTTTACATGCGATTAGTCAGTGTATAGTAATATGACATACGTAAACTTGGAACACTCCATCCTGGCAACATCAATTTATGTCCGTTTCAAATCCTCATGACCAAAACCAATCACCAAGAAAACCGCCAGATATTTCAGAAACAAACTCACGAAGACGAAATACAGATGTATCAATAGTGTCGACAATATCATCGTTCGCACAGTCACCTCTGAAATCATTTACTTGGAAAATCACGCTGGATGATAAGCTGCAAGAGCAATATTTAAATTACCAAAAACCATTTTTTCTGAAACAATGGAGAGGAAGAGGTAACCTGGGAATTTTAGCATCAGTGCTGTTTGCTGCGTATGCGTATCNCTTGGAACACTCCATCCTGGCAACAATCAATTTATGTCCGTTTCAAATCCACATGACCAAAACCAATCACCAAGAAAACCGCCAGACATTTCAGAAACAAACTCACGGAGACGAAATACAGATGTATCAATAGTCTCAACAATATCATCGTTCGCACAGTCGCCTCTGAAATCATTTACTTGGAAAATCACGCTGGATGATAAGCTGCAAGAGCAATATTTAAATTACCAAAAACCATTTTTTCTGAAACAATGGAGGGGAAGAGGTAACCTGGGAATTTTAGCATCAGTGCTATTTGCTGCGTATGCGTATCTGGTGTCCGCTGATATGGGATTTAAATTTATTTATTATGTCATTTCGCTGACGATGCTTGTGCTGTCTGTTGCCTTTGTTATGATTACGAGGACAGAGTGGTACAAGAGGAATGCGTTTCCCGTCTTTTCGACATACATGTTTTTCTTGGGTGTTGCATTATCGTGTTTGGATATGAATGCCATGGTACGTTTTCTTTCTAATTATTTCTAGTCAACAGACCCGGCTGGCTACTTTTTTTGTTTTCTAGCGTTGCTGTACACCACGCAAACTNTATGCGTATCTGGTGTCCGCTGATATGGGATTTAAATTTATTTATTATGTTATTTCGCTGACGATGCTTGTGCTGTCTGTTGCCTTTGTTGTGATTACGAGGACAGAGTGGTACAAGAAGAATGCGTTTCCTGTCTTTTCGACATATATGTTTTTCTTGGGTGTTGCATTATCGTGTTTGGATATGAATGCCATGGTACGTTTTCTTTATAATTATTTCTAGTCAACAGATCCAGCTGGCTACTTTTTTTGCTTTCTAGCGTTGCTGTACACCACGCAAACACCAGATCATAGGTATTTGGGCGCTATGGGGACTCTGCTGGTTCTCGTAGCTTGTATCTTGCTGTCGCTGTCAATTATTAATCCTAATAGGCGGTACGATGTGTGCCAGATAAATTCAAATGGCAACTGCGAAAAATCTGTCGCTTTGACTTGCTTGTACTATATTGTGGCTAATTTCATTGGATGGGTGTATTCGTTTGTGTCGTTGACGGATTCAAAGAAGCAGTTTTATAAAATGTATTCGTTGTGGGAAGAAAGAAGGATGATGCAGGAGGCTAGTGAAAAGGCGGATGCACTGGCATTGTCGATTATACCAAAGGGTGTTTGGGATGATTTTCGCAAAGGTGAAAAGGTTGATTTGAATGGAATTATGTCTAATCCAACGTATAGTTATAGGAATGTTACAATTTTGTTTGGAGACATTGTTGGATTTACTACATTGTCGACCACCGTTTCTGCTGAATATTTGGTGGAACTTTTGAATAGTATATTCTTGGAATTTGATAATATTGTCGCACATTATGGACTTGAAAAGATTAAGACACTTGGGGACTGTTATATGCTTTGCGCGGGATTGCCTGAGCCAGTGTCACATCATGCGTTGAAGGCTGTTGTTGTTGGAAAGAAAATGATTAGAGCGGTTAGCACTTTGACTGCTCTTCAGCCAGTTTCTTTGCAGCTTCGTGTTGGAATTCACACTGGAGATGTAGTTGCAGGTATTTTAGGCGAAGAACGAATAATTTTTGGTAACAATTAATGTTTAAATATAATTAGATGTTTGGTCCNCAGTATGGGCTTGAAAAGATTAAGACACTTGGGGACTGTTATATGCTTTGTGCGGGGTTGCCTGAGCCAGTGTCTCATCATGCGTTGAAAGCTGTTGTTGTTGGGAAGAAAATGATTAGAGCGGTTAGCACTTTGACTGCTCTTCAGCCAGTTTCTTTGCAGCTTCGTGTTGGAATTCACACTGGAGATGTTGTTGCAGGTATTTTAGGTGAAGAACGAATAATCTTCGGTAAAAAATAATGTTTGAATAAAATAAGATGTTTGGTCGAATGATGTTACAATAGCTTCTATGATGGAGCAGACGGGACGACCATCAAGTGTTCACATTTCAGAAGACACGAAGAATTTATTAGAGGATTATTGTACCCTTGAACAAGGGGAAGTTTTGTATCATGAAGATACCAAAAGGAATATTCAAACATATTTTGTGACTGATATTAATGAATCTGTGAAAAAGTTAAATTTGGATCAAACAATTCAACCCAATTTGAGTCAAGAAGTAAAAGAAGATAAACAAGTAGAATTTGTAGAAGATAATCAACCAGTTTCCAGAAGTAGAAGGCTATCAATCATTCCCAGAAGGTTTAGTANTTCAACCCAATTTGAGTCAAGAAGTAAAAGAAGATAAACAAGTAGAATTTTTAGAAGATAATCAACCAGTTGCCAGAAGTAGAAGACTATCAATCATTCCCAGAAGGTTTAGTGTTGCAAAGTCTGTTCCAGTTTCTAGACAACACACAATTGATAGAAGAGCATTATTTAGCACAACAGTTAAAAATACAAATTCAATTCCAAATTCTAATAAAGCTTTTTATGAAACAATGGAACCAATAAGAAAGAAAATGAATGAATCAATAAACCAATTTACAGTTACTTTTAAGAGGGATGAAGAAGAACAAGAATATCTTAGTATTCATTCCTCTAAATATAATGGACGATTAATGCTAAATTTAATTTTCACTACAATAATTTGTCTAGTTCAACTAATAAAGAATTCCATTTTAATTGTAGAAGGTTGGCCATGGCGGATTAGTTTAATTGGCCTTTTTCTTCAACTATTTCAAATCCTTTACGTTTATTTAAAAATCAATCTTTATGACAAAGCTATTAGACAATCATCATCAATCCCAAAGAACTTTTTATTAAAAGAACTTGGAACATTTGGAGATAAATTATTAAATATCACAAGAAACATTATTTCAATTGACATCAAACATGGATTACTTTTTCCTATTTGGTTTTTTGTATTTGAAATCACTCAGCTTATTCTTCACATCATTTTCTTGCGTTATTATAATTTAATTCTCGCTGATATTTACATTATAATTTTAAATTCAGTTTTGTACACCCGCTTCAGTTGGAAATCTGTAACAATTATCAATGGATTCTACAGTCTCATCTTCCACATCCTCCAGCCGAAATCATTCTTAATACGTACTAATTATTCCACTGTTGGTTTCGCAACTCTTCTTATTATACTCTTGTCACTCTCTTCAAGAAAATTGGAGCTTGGAGTTCGGATCACTTATCTATTGAAAACTGATCTGAAGCAAAGGAAATTTGAAATTGATGATATGAGACTGAAAGCTGAAAAATTGTTATACAAACTTTTGCCCAAACACATTGTCGACAGACTGAAGCGCCATCCTGATAAAGAAATTTCAGATTGCATTGAAAGCGCGGGAATATTATTTTGCGCGGTTCACAATTTTAGAGAAACAGATGAAAGGTCTATTACCATCTTAAATGATATTTTTTGCAGATTCGATCAATTGTTGCCTGTTTATGGAGTTGAGAAGATTAAAACAGTTGGTACCACTTAAATTTAATTATTTAACTAGGTTCATATGCAACTTACATGAGTGCCTGTGGACTGGAAGATTATAAATCCCAGGCAAGAAAACGATATAGAAGTAAAAGTATTGATAACAATATTGGATCACCCTCATTGACGATCTGCGAAGTTGAAACTGAACTTGCCAGCGAAGAAAAACTTAATGTCAAATACCAAATAAACAAGGAAGATGCATCCAAAAAAGCAAAGTACAAACGCTTTTTGGAATATGCGTTGGCCCTCCAATCAAAAATAAATGAAATCAATTTGGTATACAATTCCGCATACAAGTTGATGATTGGCATTCATATAGGGCCACTGGTCGCTGGAGTAATTGGAAGGAGTAAATTCTCATATGATGTGTGGGGCGATACTGTAAATGTCGCGTCGCGGATGGTAATACAATAAAGATTTTAAAACAATTAGGAATCAAGTGCCAACCCTGGAGAAATTCAAGTCACAGAAAAAGTTTATATGTTGCTGCGCGACGACTTTGAATTTGATTATAGAGGTATCCAGCAAATTAAAGGCAAGGGCAAAATGAAAACATATACAGTCAAACGGAAAAAGACAAGCAAACTACTCGTATCACAAGATTTAATAAATTAGATTTGATTTTTTACTTTGGATTTTGCATTTGAATGTGGCTGAGTTATGCTAACGCCAAAATTTGAGTTGAGCCAAACGGCAGATGAGTTGGAGCTCGTTTTGGAATGCAAATCTATTAAAGTAAAATGATAGATTTTTTTCAATAGACTCTTGAAATCCAGATACACATTAATGGCAAGGATCTTAAAGTTTTCGCGATGCCGTATTATCTGCACTTGATATTTCCCGGGGAAATACAAAAAGAGGGTGCGCAGATCACGCCTTTTGACGAGGAGACTGGAATAATAGGAATGAAGTTTTTGAAGAATGTTAGTGGTGAAGATTTTGGAGATTTACGCGATATTAAAGCGATTGAGATTGATATTAATCTTTTGAATGAAGTAAACGAAGAAGAAGTCACTGAAGAGCCTACGGATTTAAATAACGATGAGCCTTTGAATCTAAATAAGGATGAGTGTGTGGAGGGAAACAGACCTTTGAGGGAATGTAATTTTCAACTTGGGATAAGATCCAATGATTTGCCCAACAAGAAGCGGTTGTATGGCTTTGATAAGAAATATTCTGGGATTCTCGGCGACAGTAGTTCAAAGAATGAAATTATCGAGTTTTCAGATCCCGAAAACATAAGTCTTGAAGAAAAGAGGGAAATTCAAAGAAAAAATGAAGATGAACAGTTTGATCCTAATTATTACATGTAACGTTTTATGATTATCTATAATGCAGAGCTGATCAGTTTAATCCGAGAATCGAAGAATTGTTGAGTTTCCAAAGTTCATTTGACGAATTTCATAAAATATTGTCAGAAGACAAGAATTCAAAGATATCAGATGTGATATTGTTTAGCAACGAAGAAAAGGAACTACTGAATGATCCCCAGATGAGGACGTGTAAATTTTTTAAACTTTCAATAATAGTTGAAAATACAAACGTTGAATATGTTTTATACGGGCTAGTAGATATACTATACGCTTTTCTGTATGAACTAAGAGTTACAGAGGAAGATTTCAATGTAGAGTCGACTTGGACTATCACCAAGATTTCTTCCACTATATCGTGTTTATCCGTACAATGTATTTTCTTTAATTATGATAGGAATTTAAATGTTTAAAAGATGTTCTAGTATCGTGCTATAGAAGGTCTTTGACTTATCCTTTGTATAGAAATTGGGATCTTTGCAATCAAGTATTGAAAGATCTTCAAAAATTGTTAAATTTGGGAAAACGCGGGGTTTTGAAAGCACTTATTAAAGCCAAGACGCTATTTGAAGGTGATGAATTGCGATTCTTGGTCAATGAACTATTTCTTGACGATTACTGTGCTTGGGTGTTAAAAAGTTGTACAGAAAAAAGCATTTTGAATATTTCTAATTCATTAAGACAACAAATTATTACGAAACAAGATGTTCTTTTTCCACTTGAAGAATTTGACCAGATCGCTAGAGAAACTGATCCTTCAGAATTTATTTGTTATTAATAAAATTTTAATCTTATTTCATTTTAATTTTCGACTAAGTATTTTGCTCACTTGATAAGCCACTTAAAAATGGTTGCGCGTAGTCTCTTGTCGTATTCTCTTTCAAATTTGAATGGCACTTTGAAAAATAGCAGCTCTGATTCTGCCCTTATTGATGCCTCATCTCTTATCCGCTATGTTCACAAGGCGAAAGTCCAAGACCTCTACTTGACTGACAACGCCAAGTTAAGAGATTCCTTTGTCCAGGTATTTAAAAACCTGAACAAAAAATTTAAAAAAATTCACTTGTTTATCGAAACTCCTTCCAAAGACTTTGTTCTTCCTTCCCTTCAGCACCGTGAACAAAAGAAACTTAAGGGTACTCAAAACCTCCGCAAGTTACCAAACAATGAGACTCATAGAATTGCAAGTCCGTTTTGTCCATTGATTCTTGTTGATATTGCCAGGGAACTAGACTTTATCGTTATTGAGAGAGTTGAAGCTACTGACGTTGATCTTGCCATTGTCCAGAAAGGACGTAAAGTTAATGGGATAATAATAAGCTCGGATGCCGAATTTCTTTTATATCACAAATGGCTTGTAGGATATGTACCAATCACGTCTGTGGATCTGTTTGACGAGCCAAAAGACGAATGGCCGCTTTGGACGTCTGATGAACTTGCCAAAAGCTTCAATGTACCTGTTTCCAATTTGCCACTGTTGGCCTGTTTTTATGGATGCTATCATTTTGAACCCCAGCATGAAAAGTTTGCCAAAAGAACAATGACATTTAAAGAAGCATCGGCAGCTCTTTCTGAACCAGTTCCAAAAGATAATGAAGATATGATTGGAGCTTTTACAAGAATAGCTGTAGCAAGTGGATTGTTCTATGAAGATCGAATGAGCGAAGCTGCATCCAAATTCGCATCGGCTGTATCAAAGTACCAAAATGAATCTTCAACTGAAGATCTTAAATTTGATGATGAATTTAAATCGAAATGTGAGATTGCTCTCTATGATCCAAATGTTGTGTCAATCATTGGAAGCGGTATAATGGTTTGTAGCACTTTGGTTGCTGATTTAAACCAAGCTACCTGCTGGTTATCGTCTAGAAATGTTAGAAACCACATCTATAACATTTTGTCTTCCGTGATAGGACCTTTGGAATCTGTGAAAGAATTGATTCGCTTTTATGAAGAATTCCATTTTGAAGATGTTAGTCTGAATAACTATTTGAATTATGAAGAATTGAAGGAACTTTCTGTTGAAGATAGAAGAGAAAAACTAGCTAGTCTATTGGGCCTTAAATTTGAATATCAAGATATCTCAGAGTTGGCAATCATGGCTCTTCAAAAGGGGAAATACTTATCAAAAGGTCAAGTTGTTGCACTCTATTTCTCAACTCTTGGTAAATCTATTGATATCGCAGTAGAACAAAAAGAGACTGTTGAAGGGTTTGACGTTGTTGAATCAAAAGCTCCTTCATTTCTCGTCGATAAAACTTACCACACGTTTGCTGAATTTGTTGCAATGTTTTACTCTGTCACTCTCTTGGCGCTTCTCTTAATTCCTGAAGATCATCAAAAAATCCTTAAATCGTTCATGAAATTGAATGGCCTTGGATTCATCAAGTATCTTGGTTACATTGAAAAGAATGGTTTCCCTGAAGAGATCCCTGAAAGATTGTCTTTATTATTGAATTTATGTGTCGTTGACCCAAGTGTTCTCAAAGCTAACAAGAAGAACAAAAAGAATAAGAATGCAAAGGTCACCAATATGTTTGATCTCTTGGCATTAGATGATGAATAAATAAAAAACTTTCGAGATTTAATTCNAAGGTTACCAATATGTTTGATCTCTTGGCATTAGATGATGAATAAATAAATAACTTTCGAGATTCATTATTTAGTTGCTGTTTTAGGAAATTTCAATGTTTAGATGTCGACATCTACCGCAAGCAATTATGCATTTGAGAATGTTAAACACTTTAAGAGCGCCAAGTATTTTTATCATTAATTAAATTATAGGCGAGAATCGATTGTTCTTTAAGGGCGACAAAGTGTCTCAGCCTATTGTCCCGTTTAGCCAAGATGTAATAGTTGTGGGAATGCCTAATTCCGGGAAATCAACACTTTTCAATTCATTAATTCAAAGCTTGGTACATTTTACTATTTTTATATCAAAAGGCGTCTCCGACTTCCATATATCCAGGCACTACAAATATAGTTATAACCGGCTGTGTTTCTCAAGATAATCACCAGTTAGTTTTAAAAGATACCCCATCTNTTATATCAAAAGGCGTCTCCGACTTCCATATATCCAGGCACTACAAATATGGTTATATCCGGTTGTGTTTCTCAAGATTATCACCAGTTAGTTTTAAAAGATACCCCTTCATGTTTAAAGTAATCAATTAAAAAAATATCAATCAAGAGTTTTAAAGGACATAGATTTTGATGAATTGGATCGAAGTAAGTAACCAACTTCATTAAAATAGTACTTTATATTTCAAATGTCGACGATAAAAGAATAGAAGAAAAAGAATTAGAATTAATGGAGTTTGTGTATGCTCAAAAACTTCCAATTACGCTGGTTTTCTCAAGAGTAAATGAACTCTTCGCATGAAATAGTCCGATGATTTGACGAACGCATCTTTGTTAGACGCTAAAAAACAAATGTATCAAAATATATTTCGACAGCGAATGGATGAAATTCATTTTTTAGTCAGCGGCTATAAAGGTTTCAATATTGCCAACCTAAGGGTAATTCAATCTCGATTTTGCAATAGAATTTTCTTTTTTCTAAATGCTTAAAAAGAGAATGGAAATACAATGCCACAGATAAGTTGATAATGTCTGATGTTGAAAAACTTAATTTGATAGTACGCGAAAAAGTTCTTCGTAGTATTCCAACATTCTTAGATCAAAATTTTGACCAAGTAACCGTCGAGGCATATAATGATAGTTAACAGAAGTTTGGGATGATTCAGAACTTGGGAAGCATTCTATTTACCACTCCCTCATTTTCCAAGATAAAGAGGCAATGGAAACGTTCGAATCGTGGAACGTATTAAAAACCATAGAATCAGAAACTTCTCTGCAATTATTCATCAATTATAAAGCACAAGTAGAATTCAACCTGTCAATAAAAGCATTAAATCATTAATGATCAATNCATCAATTATAAAGCACAAGTAGAATTCAACCTGTCAATAAAAGCATTAACCCATTAATGATCAATTTGTAATTGTGTCAATTCACTCATTTCAATTTGGATATTGGAAAATTCACAAATCATTTGCAAATGACAAACTTCGCAACACATTTGATTCATTCGGGTCAAGAGCCGGATCCTGTAACCGGTGCCGTAATTCCTCCAATATCGTTATCCACTACATTTAAGCAAGAGTCTGTTGGAGTACACAAGGTATGCATTGAAATATCTTTACAATAAAGGGATTTGAATATTCCCGTTCTGGAAATCCAACCAGATCCAATCTTGAAAGTGTAATGGCAGCAATCGAGTGTGGCAAACATGCATTGGCTTTTGCGTCTGGTTCTGCTACGACGGCGACGATTGTTCACTTACTCCCAAAGGGCTCTCACATAATATCAGTCAACGATGTTTATGGTGGAACCTACCGATTCTTCACCAAAGTTGCCAAGCAAATTGGCTATGAAACAACTTTTGTTGATTTGAATGATCCTGAAAACATAAGATCTGCTATTAAGAGCAATACTAAAGTAAATCCAAAAGGTATATTANAAGCAAATTGGCTATGAAACAACTTTTGTTGATTTGAATGATCCTGAAAATATAAGATCCGCTATTAAGAGCAATACTAAAGTAAATCCAAAAAGTATATTGAAACTAGATGGTTTGGATTGAAACACCTACAAATCCGACGGTAAATAATTCAGCCAAGGAACACTAGCTACGATTGGTGGACATACAAGCAATATCTAACATAGTGCACCAACACGACAAAGACATATTAGTCGTTGTAGACAATACCTTTTTGTCACCTTATTTTCAAGTATTTATCCAAAATCTGGATCATGATTAGAAGCCTCTTCAATTAGGTGCTGATATTGTAGTCCATTCAATGACAAAATATATAAATGGTCATTCAGATGCAGTCATGGGCATCGCAGTCATTAAAGATGAAAATGTATACGAGAAATTAGCATTTTTACAAAATGCTATTGGCGCGGTGCCATCACCTTTTGATTGCTACCTTGTACATAGGGGCATCAAAACCTTGGAGNTTACAAAATGCTATTGGCGCGGTGCCATCACCTTTTGATTGCTACCTTGTGCATAGGGGTATTAAAACCTTGGAAGTTAGAATGGAAAAACACCAAAGAAACGCATTGGCAGTTGCTAATTATCTTTCCTCAGAAACTAAGTTTGTTAAACAAGTCATTTACCCTGGTTTAAAATCACATCCTCAATATGACCTTGCTGTTCGTCAGCAGAGTGGATTCGGGGGCATGATTTCCTTTAGAATAAATGGCGATTTGAAAGTAGCCAATGCNCTAAGTTTGTTAAACAAGTCATTTACCCTGGTTTAAAATCACATCCTCAACATGACCTTGCTGTTCGCCAGCAAAGTGGATTCGGGGGCATGATTTCATTTAGAATAAACGGAGATTTGAAAGTAGCCAATAAATTTTTGGCAGAGTTGAAAATATTCACACTAGCGGAAAGTTTGGGAGGTGTTGAATCCTTGGCTGAACTTCCGTAACAACTAGATTTATCTTTGAGTAGTTGCTTGATGACTCATGGGTCTGTTAGTAAAGAAGACAGATTTGCATTAGGGATAACTGATAATTTAATCAGGCTTTCGGTTGGAATTGAAGATACAGAAGACTTGATTGAAGATATAAAGCAGGCGCTCATAAAATCTGCATGCGAATAAGNAATAAATTTTTGGCAGAGTTGAAAATATTCACACTAGCGGAAAGTTTGGGTGGTGTTGAATCCTTGGCTGAACTTCCGTAACAGCTAGATATATCTTTGAGTAGTTGTTTGATGACTCATGGGTCTGTCAGTAAAGAAGACAGACTTGCATTGGGAATAACTGATAACTTAATCAGACTTTCAGTTGGAATTGAAGATACTGATGACTTGATTGAAGATATAAAGCAGGCGCTCATAAAATCCGCATCCGAATAAGCTAATAAAACAGTTATTTTAAAATTGTCAAAAATAGATCACCAAATTATTTATAAATTAGAATCTTTAAATTATCAATACAAATATGTATGTACATATTCTCCATTGTAACTAAGCGGATCGAGACCACGTAAGTTAACACAAGACAGAAATGATAATCACATTACCTCTGATTTTGTACCAAATAGTTTTTGATGCAATGAATGGTTACTTACTTGGAAATTATGGCNCACAAAATGTATGTACATATTCTCCATTGTAACTAAGCGATCGAGACCACGTACGCCGTATCATCAAGACAAAAATGATAATCACATTACCTCTAATTTTTTACCAAATAGTTTTTGATGCAATGAATGGTAACTTGCTAGGAAATTACGGAATTGCAGTGTTGGTTACGAAATATTTTTTGTTCGCCATCTCCGTTATTGAAATTATATGTGTAAAACGATATCGATTAAATCAAAAACTCATGTATCTCCCTTTTCAAATAACATGGATAGCAAATATATGCACGTATTATATATTGACAAAGCCCAACATCTCCGTTTACGATTTTTCACTTCAGTTACTTATTCAGTACGCCTACTTCAAAATATACAAGGCAACATCTTTTTATATCAATGAAGTTCACTTTTTAAGTTTGATCATAGCGATTTCATTTTCAATTTGGGATGTGAAACAAAACCTGATATTGGGGCTCTCTGCAATAATTGTTTTATTAATGTATATATGTAAAAAAGAAAAGCATAAATGTATCTGTTTTTCCAAGAACTTTAAAAAACAAAATGTTATAAACCCCCTTCCAGCTCCAGATAAAATTATCATTAAAGGTTCTGAACAAAATCAAGTTAAAGAAGAGATTATCGCAACATCAAATATTCAAATAGATACTAAGACCAACTCTGAAGTAAAGCCCGAAGTACGAAAAGCTCCATCCATTAGCGAGGTCCGAGGCCATATGACTCGTCCAGGATCCATCGTTAGTGATAGACGAGCATCTGATATCTCATATTTAAAACAAGGAAGTGCGAGTTTCAGGGTACCAAGTCTGAGTACCTCTAAGATATTGACCGAGGAGGACTCCAGTCTCTACGAGAACTTGATGCTAGAAAACTTCTCGATTACAGAGGCCAGTAGGCTAGTGAAGTCATTGCTGAAGAACACCAAAGATTCATTGCAAATCNAATCAAAAACTCATGTATCTCCCTTTTCAAATAACATGGATAGCAAATATTTGCACGTATTATTTTTTGACAAAGCCTGATGTCACTGTTTACGATTTTTCACTTCATTTACTAATTCAATATGCCTATTTCAAAATCTACAAGTCAACATCTTTCTACATCAATGAAGTTCACTTTTTAGGTTTGATCATAGCGATTTCATTTTCAATTTGGGACGTGAAACAAAACTTAATATTGGGGCTTTTAGCTATAATCGCATTATTATTGTATATGTGTAAAAAAGAAAAGCACAAATGTGTATGCTTCTCCAAGAAGTTTAAAAAACAAAATGCAATAAACCCTGCTCCAGCTCCAGATAAAGTCATTATTAAAGGTGCCGAACAAAGCCAAGTAAAGGAAGAAGTTATCGCAACATCAAATATTCAAATAGATACCAAGAATGGCTCTGAAATTAGGCCTGAAGTTCGAAAAGCGCCATCCATTAGCGAAGTCCGAGGTCATATGACACGTCCAGGGTCAATCGTTAGTGATAGACGAGCATCAGACATCTCATATTTAAAACAGGGAAGTGCAAGTTTCAGGATACCAAGTCTCAGTACCTCTAAGATATTGACAGAGGAGGACTCTAGTCTCTATGAAAACTTGATGTTGGAAAACTACTCGATTACAGAAGCCAGCAGGCTAATAAAATCATTGCTGAAGAACACTAAAGACTCATTACAGATTGAAATGCTCCAAAAAGTTTTGGAATCTTTGGGTCAAATGGAATCAAACCATTCGAGTTTGTTGGAACAAAGAATTAGAAAGACTTTTAAGAATGAGACAGAGTCAGATGAAGAGCTTGCGGTAAATATTTCCATGGAAAAAAATAGAATTTTTTAATAACACAGTTCTTGAGTCAAAAACCAGAAGCTGACAAGGAAGCAAGTGCGATTCCTCCTACCATAAACGAAAATGAGACCGAAACTGAAATCGAAAATGAAAATTTTGATTTTCTTCCTCAAAGTCTTTACAGTTTATATAATTCTAAATTGGATAGGCTTCAAAACGAAATGAAGCTATGGAGTTTTAATACACTAGAAATTAGGGATCATCCGATTGTTTTAATGGGAATTCATGCCNGAAACAGACAAGGAAGCAAGTGCGATTCCTCCTACCATAAACGAAAATGAAACCCAAACTGAACTAGAAAATGAAAATTTTGATTTTCTTCCTCAAAGTCTCTACAGTTTATACAATTCTAAATTGGATAGGCTCCAAAACGAAATGAAGCTTTGGAGTTTTAATACACTGGAAATTAAAGATCATCCGATTGTTTTAATGGGAATTCATGCTATGAAATCAAGAGATTTGTTTTTAAGCCTTAAGATAGACCCTCTAAAATTTGCTGAATATCTGACGGCCATTGAAATAAACTATCACTCCGAAAACCCTTATCATAACGCATTCCATGGAGCAGATGTTTTGCAAGCTGCGTATTCATTATCTCACCATGAAAAGATTAAAGGGATATTGTCTGATTTTGATATACTTTGCCTATATGTTGCTTGTCTTGTTCATGATGTCGATCACCCAGGATTAAACAATAATTTTCTTATAGCATCAAAATCTGAATTGGCTATTCTGTATAATGATAAATCAGTTCTTGAATCTCATCATGCATCAGTGGCCTTTAGGTTATTAGGCAAACATAACTTTTTAGGAAATATTAGTGACACTAAAGTGCAAAAGTTTAGGTCTACTGTCGTAGATTTAGTTCTCACAACTGACTTTGCTATGCATTTCCTTGTTGTGTCAAATTTTAAGGCCAAAGTAATTAAACTATATAACCAACAAAGATACCACAAATACAAGNTGACTTTGCTATGCATTTCCTTGTTGTGTCAAATTTTAAGGCCAAAGTAAATGTTCTATATGACCAACAAAGATACCACAAATCCAAACAATGAAAGATGATAATGATGAACTACATCTTTTGATAATGAAAATGATGATAAAGTGTGGTGATGTGAGCAATCCATCTCGTACAAATGAAATTAGCATTCAATGGGCTAATTTGGTGACAGAGGAGTTTTTTAGACAAGGAGATTTGGAAAAGTCTTTGAAAATGCCAGTTTCACCCTTAATGGATAGAGAAAGCACGCCAGTAAGAATTTAATTTAGCTTAAACTAGCTTTACAAGTCTCAGATTGGATTTATTGAGTATGTTTGCAAACCACTATTTCAGGCTTTTAATGAAGTATTTAATATTCCAGATATCGTTGCAAATTTAAACTCAAATCACGAGTACTGGGCTAGTAAAAGTAAGAAAAAGTTTAAGAGCGCTGTTTTAAAAGTAGAAGCTGTCAATACCTTAAGCCGGCGAGCGTCAACAGCAACATAGAGTAGTAGTTTTCTCATTCTTTTAAATAAATATAATTCTTAAAATCTTAATACCACAAAGTATACAATCTTTGATTTCCTAATGGTCTCCTAGAGTCCAGAATGTGTATGTTCATTGACTGTAAAGTGTAACAATGTTGGTCATATTGATATNAATTCTTAAAATCTTAATACCACAAAGTATACAATCTTTGATTTCCTAATAGTGTCCTAGAGTCCAGAATGTGTATGTTCATTGTCTGTAAAGTGTAACAATGTTGGTCATATTGATAATCTTTGTGAATTAGTCATTAGAGTTTCACTTCTGTAACAACGAAAATTTCAAAACAACAATTTTGAAGCTAATGCCGTTTTCGAATTTTGTCGATGCACAAAAATATAGAATCCCGCCTTACGATGTAAATTAGAAATATCTTATTTAATAGAACAGATTTCCCTCGACTTGACATGGCATAAGCAATTTTCAGTTTCTGATTTGCAGAAAAAGAAGGATTATGAAAACATTAAGCAAACTATTAGAAAGGGAATACCTGATAATTTAAGAGGACAAGTATTGATTGATTGCTTTGTTTGTTTAAGGTGTGGTGCGAATTACTCAAAGTTGAACTCGTCGACAGTAAAAATCATTTCATGAATTTAAAGTACATGACCGAAATTATAATGAATGCTTGAACCGAGTTTTTGGAAGGCACATACCAATCAGTATTCAACCGCCATCATTTGGCTGCTTATCTTTCGATGTTAGTTCTATGGGGCTGAATGAAAAGGGGAGGAAGACAAGCACTTTGCTTTTGTGTATTTTGGCTCATGACTTTCCTTATCTCGAGTATTGCTCCTTTATACCGCCACTCGTACATTGTCTCTGTCATCACATGTCAGCATATGGTAAATTAGGCAAAACATTTTCTAAAAGATGTCTTGGGATGCATGGTATCTATGATTAAAAATGAGTCAGATGCTTGGAACTATTTCCCCATCAATCGCTACCAAGTACACTCCTTTGTGGACGTTTTCAGTGAACTGGTTTCTCGATATGTACCCAAAGTACACAAACACGTTCGGAAACTGCAAAACAATCAAAATGAAAACCCAAACTATGCTACCCTATTGTCTAATTTCTTCATTGGCATATTGCCACTAAAAACAACCTTTAGAATACTGGATTGTCTCTTTGTCGAAGGATACAAAATAATATACCGCATTTGCCTTTCATGGCTATCAATTATGCAGCCCAAACTGCTATTAAGCAAAGACATTTATGAATTTGATTTGATCATGCTAATGGATGCTCAAGAAATGTTTTTTGATGAACAAGAGTCTCTTCTCTTTTCCACTGCTTATAATTTCAACATTTCAAGGACTTTAATAGACCAAATAAGACAGAAAAC